>OX123204.2:12577946-12874686 GCA_944739405.2 Euclidia mi | reverse complement strand
CCGGGTAATAAAATCTTGGTTACTTTAGAAATGCTCGGATTTTTGTAAGAAATCTCCCGGGAATGGAGGAGGTTTTTTTAAATCTTTAATCTGATACAAAATATTGTGTAAATGTCACTATAAAAGAGCGCCTCTTGGCATTTTAATAAACTAGTCACGATTATATGCAGCATATTGACCATCAGACTTTTTAGTAGACTGGTTGGATAAATGCAAGGTTTTGTGGTCCAATATTTATTTACTATTTGCTGCTGAAATGGCCTGTTGATTTTAACTTCGGGGTTGATTATATGATGATAATTATAATGATAGGCAGATTTTCTGATATACATAAACATTCATAGAATAAAAACCTAACTTGTACCATCACGTAATTTGCTGGAAATGAAGCTGTTCCAGTTTGAGCAAAATGACATCTCGATTAATAAAGTGCCTGCTGATCTTAATATTCTTAGCGCTCTTAGATTGAATTTGGTTAAATTGTAATCTTCAGCAAATTGCTGTGCTTTCAGCATTCAAATCTTTTTATATGTACCACTGTGGCTAGATTCAATACTAAGGTAGCTTTAATGCTATACTCCTTCAAATAGCAGTATTTCTATACAGAACATTTACTATTGACTTTGATTGGAGAGGATTACTTCGTTCAATGTCAATTCAGAATGGATCATTTTGTTATCATTTTCCACCGATATCAAATATAATATCGACCAAATAAAAATTATTCGCCAATACCTGTACATAAAAATAATAAAAATATGCGGCAGCTACGCTGTCGTTAAGCTTCTTACATCAATGTCGTCGGAAAATCTCAGAAATGAGATATTAATAGCGTCTGCACGAAATAATTATTTGATAAAAACGGTAGAACACGTTGGTAATTGCGGTGTTTTGTTGTTTCATTAGGCTACGTGTACACTGAAGATACGCGAAACAGCTCTGAGATGAGCAAAAAGAAAATCGTATGATTCTTGCATTTGGTCTTTAGTGAGAATTTGAATCGAATCGTAACTGCACATTTACATTTGCCGACTTCGGTGGCCATTGGGCATTTTGCTAAAAAAATTAGTTTGAAGCATTTTATAGGGTGATGTTTATCTTTACAGGCAAGCAGCGCTTTTATATTTCGTCCGCACTAGTCAATTCGTTCCAAATGAGTTCGTGTTCATGATAAAGTACTCTGAAGTTACTAGATTTAAGTTCAAAAGTGACCTTGTGGAGTAAAAATTGTATTTGGACTAGACCCCATTACTCTCCCGCATAATGTTTAAGCTTTGTAACATGATGTCGTGCGCGTCAACAGAAAACAAAACTTTATTTTACTAGCCTCGGTCAGCACAGAGAGTTAGAGATTGTTGTTCTGGCGTACTTATTACTTGTCGCGCACGACTTTGGTGGATACGCAGCCTTATGACGCTGAGTCCCTTAATGTTATGTCTCATGATATGTGATTCTTTATGAAGCCATGTTTTTGTTTACGTATATATCCATTGTCCGTGTGGTGACGGATTAAGAATACGGATTGTCACCACTCCATATCATCCCATGGGTGTCGTAAGAGCCGACAGAGGGAGCATATTATGCAGGGAACAGCACTGTAAGAGAAGGAAAACTTGATACAAACCCTATACCAACCCGTTTGGCCAGCGTGGTATAGAAGGCCAATTCTTCCTTTCAAAGGAGAGGCCTAGTCCAGCAGTGGACTGTTTAAAGGCTGATGATGAAATATATCCATACGGATGTTGATACATAGTGTAGGTACATGACCATCATGCTCATGCAACATTAGAAAGAAGAAAGAAAGAAAGAAAATACATTTATTTGCAGCAGATTATGCAATACACAAAACACAGTTAATGACAAAAAGGAAAGAAAAAAAAACATACTGCAAAATGGTTGCAACTCAGTAAAATGCTAGTTTTGAAAAAACTAGCGCTGGTCTTCCGTTGCGACCATGTTGGTTACTAATATATCTAATAACTTTAGCACAACTAATACATCATACGACATTAAATAATAGTAATAATAATAATAATTGCGTTTTCGGTAGTAATATTTAAAACAATACAATACTTATTTTTGCACCCCATTTAAATCTAGAAATTAAAATAGACATTAAGCGACTATAATTTGTCTACCTAGTTATATAGCACTTGTGTCATGCAGCTGTGTTTCCTGGCCTTTTTGGTGATCGAATAAATATTCCTTTAGTGTTGCCCTAAAACGTTGAATATGTTGCAGGTTCCTAATTGGGGGTGGAATCTTGTTCCAACATTTAGTTGCAGCGTAACGGAAACTTCCCCTAAAAGCCTCAGATTTATGTCGTTGTGTCGATAATTGCAACGCACATTGCCGTTTCACATAAGATTTATGGCTTGAAACCTGTTTTAATTTTACATTCAAGTAATGAGGTTGTCCAAGTTTAACGACTCCGAATAGAAAACACACTAGATGAAATTTGCGACGATGTTTCATTTTCAGAATTATATGTTTATTTAGAAAAGGAGTGACATGAGCTCTCAAAAGAATGTCAAAACAGAAGCGAGCACAGGCATTCTGAATACGCTGTATGAGTTTTCATGTTCTTGAAATCAATCGTGGGCTATAAACTATGTCCATATAATTTAATTTTGATAAAATAAGTGATTCGACTAGTTGGATACGTAGTTTTTCTTTCAAATATCGTCTTATTTTATAAAGTATTTTTAATTTATAAAAACAGTTTGTGGTTGCATTTGCAACATGTTTTTCAAACCTCAGTTCGGAATCCATGTGTAAGCCCAGATTACGTGCTTCAAAAACACGCTCGACAGTTTGACCCGCAGTCATAACACTTATTGAGGGATTCAGAGAAGCTATTTGGTGTTTACTTCCAAAAATGAGGTATTTATGTCTTGCTAGGGTTAAGTAATAGGCAATTATTTACGGACCAATTGGATACACTTGTTAGATCCTCGTTAAGTCTGACTATAGCATCATCAACTTCTGATGGTTTGAAGGAAATATACAACTGTATATCATCGGCATATATGTGATATCTGCAGTGTTTGATATGCGTTTTTATATCAGCTGTAAATAAAATAAATAGAATTGGCCCCAGAATAGACCCTTGGGGCATTCCCCTATTACATGACGCTTTATCAGACACCAGCGACGATCCATTACCACTGCTCAACCTTACAAACTGGTGTCGATCACTAAGATAGCTATTGAACCACTGCACGGCTGCCGAGTCAAAACCATAGTAATTTAATTTTGAGAGCAGTAAGTTAATATTTAATGAGGTGAAAGCCCGAGAAAAATCTAATAAAACTAGCAGAGTACACATTCCTTCGTCTTGAGCACAAAGTACGTTGTCAGTCACATCAAGCAACGCTGTCATTATGCTTCGCCCCTTCCTAAAGCCCGACTGTACCTCAGGGAGAATATTATTTTTTTCAATGTAATTTATTAACTGAAAGCAGACAGCTTTCTCCAAAACCTTTGAGAGGCATGGTAAAACGTTAATTGGCCTTAAGTCCTTAAATTCCACTGGATTCAAATGCTTAGGTAAGGGTTGTACAATTGCATATTTCCAAATTTTAGGAAATGTAGATGTGACAATTGAGGTGTTAATAATACTGTTTATCACATCTGTTGTGTTGGGAAGTGTCAATAAAAGCATAATCAAAGTGATTCCATCTGAGCCTCTGCGTTCGACTTAAGATTCGCAATAATTTTGATTAGCTTATCGCTACTAACTGGTTCCAGGTGAAAGACAGCGTTACTAAACTTTTGGAATTCGAAGAATGTAAGTTGTGAGATGGAAACATCTGAGCTACCTGTTATGTTTAAGAAGTGCTTGTTTATCGTATTGGGATCATTAAATGTCGAGGGTAGTTCAGTGTAATTCTTAGGCAATAAAGTACTCTTCAAATTTTTCCATAAGTGCTTCGGGCCATTTATTTTATTATTTATATTTTGTTTGAAATAGGCTGTCTTTTCATGATAGAGTGCTTGGTTTACCGTAGATTTTAGGCTTGTATAATACTCCCTTTTAGTCTCTGACTTAGTTTTATGATAATCGGCAGCAGCCTTGTCACGCAATCTCATCATAAACTTAATAGTATCTGTGATCCATGGGTAAGAACGGTCTTTACTTACGATCGATTTTAAAGTTTCAATTTTCATTAATTGAAAAGAAAACCTAGGTACTTCAGTAATCATGATATGGCTATTGAAACTTAAATGATTTAGTTCTCATGCCATTTATATACAAAGGGAAGGCAAGAGGAACCCACTCTTTCCTTCCATTAGTATACAATCGAGGTCCGCCAAGTAACGCCTGACTCAATCAACTGTCTCAAAGTATTTACCATCTAGCGAGTAGGATTTCAGCTAAACCAATTGAACATTTACATAAAATACCGATGCATAGAATTTTAAAATGTGTTGTTTATAAAAATCATGTTGGAGTAATTTAAGTAACAAAACATTTCATAATTTTATGTATGAATCAGTGGCTACTTGTTTATCGTGATCATATGGTAGTAGGCAGGACGTAAGTAGCACATTAAAATAATTACATTTTATCTGCCACTGTCTATATTGTTACTCGCTGAATATCGGTATTATTATAACATCGCAGTTTAAAATATAAAATGAAGATAATATGCAAATATTGTCGAAACGGTAAACAACGGCTTTATGAAAAGCCGTTGTTTACCTAGCAAAACCGGTACTTACGCTGATTCCCTACAGCCTGCTATGGATTTATTTTATACAAAATTATTTAACGGAAAGTGAGTACTATTTAATATCGGCCGAGATAAAGCTGCGCAGGGTTCTATATGTGTAGTAAGGGAGCCCATGCTGAATTGGGATTTACTCGAGCATTATAGAGACCTATTGGGTTGCAAAGCTTCGATGACAAAAATATAAAAATGTTAATAATGTATACCTTGTCATCGGTGGGGGGAGCGGCTATAGATTTTCAAATATTAAAATAATAACTGTTGCATTAAAACCTCCAGGTACTCGTCAGATTATTCAATGAGAGCCTTTTTTATGTTCACTTAACATCCCCTTAGAAATCTGACACGCTCGATAAATTTTCTTTTTTTTTTGCATTTTAATATCTTACATACGACCACCTCCATTGTGCAAACGATCAGATTATCATTTCTACTTTATTAAAAATATCTAGGGCATGGATCCTGTCAATATCTGACGCGCTCGAGTAAATCCCAAAATCCCTTCTTGGGCTCCCCTAGTACTGCGGCGTCACTTGCGTAGAGTTCTATAGTTAACAATTCTTTTGCTATAAATCTCATTATGTTCAGCTGAATAATTCAGGAGTGAAGGTCTAACATACAAAGTTAACTTACATTCGCATTCATACTACTTAGTCAATAGCACTCTAAACGGTGTAGAAGCAATCGCGTACAGTAATCTTCTTATTAATAAAATAATGTTCTCTAAATAAGAGCTCCTACAGTTTTCTTTTATATTAAGGATAATTATAATGACCTGCCTGATAGCAAAGAGTTACCTAATAGACTAAAGCTAACAGTTTACCATTCTGATAGTATAATATGTGCTGTGGCAACAACATTGTAAACAGATTTTTCGACAAATATTGAGTACTCTTCCACTCAAAATTGTAAACAAATGTTGAATAAAGTACCTATGTATAAAAACAACGAGAAACGTTGTGAAGAAAGCTGATCTTATTCTAAATGGTAAGAAAATAATCGCGGTATTAGAGTGACGCTAAGTGTTGTGGAAGTTAAAGAGGCTATTGAAACTCGATTTGCATAAGAGAAAAGCGGTTCAGTTTAAGATCAAAGCCTTACTACGATAACGTAATGAGAAAATAATAATTATTTTGTTGATCGCAGTAGCTTCAGTTTAATTTAGTAGCTGCCTCCATTTTTGTGTGGGCAGTAAATAAGGCATACAGGCTGCCTGAGAGGCTATCTATAATCGTTCTCCGTAATGGTCTTAGCTCAATATCTATTATTACCAAACAATTATTGCTAAAATATATCAGGACTGAATGGTAGAAGATACTTTGTGGTGGTATACAAGTTTTGGGTATGTTTTACCATAATTTTTAACCGAATTATCTAGAGCAAAGAACAGCTGTCAAACACGACTAGGATTTTTTTTCTTTTGAAAGGCTAACGTTTGACCGCGATCTCGACCGGAATTATATTGAAGGCCATTAAAAATGTTTACATGCCGAAGTTTACTACCAGGTTGTATGAAATATATACTTAAACATACAAGTTGCTTCATTAATACGAAAAAGAAATGTGATGTTTAATCAGTGCACAAAGTGTACGTATCAGCCCAACAATTTATAGTTTTTATATCGACTATAAAACAGAAATATAATGTGGTTTTCAATATTTTTCAATATAATTCTCAATACGCCGCACCGTCAAATCATCATACAAGATATTAAATTAAATCGTATCACTAAACAGCTATATGGTTTCCGTGGTAGGTCACAAAGAAACCAGAGAACTGATAAAACGTATCGTGCCCCGCATGTCGCCGAAATAAGACAACTTAACAGCCTTAAACAGAAAGCGAACGGATTAAAAGTTTTAAGTGATTTAATCTTACCAAGGGCGAACGGTTCGGCAGAATTTTGTTTGCAAATGAAATGGAAATTTCGACTTGTTAGTAATTTTTAAGAGGTGCTCGATAACTTTCCTATGTTGTTTAGAGTGTAAGGAATATTATTTTGGCATCAGATATCAGCCAGTATGAAGGGATAAATTAGGTTATTTAAAACATAGCGATACCATTAGCAGTGGTTCTAGGAGATGAGAGCTATGGACTCAAGTTAAGAGTTAGTCATTATTGAGTCTGCGTTCAAGTGTTTTCAATGAACCGCGGTTCTTCTGTTTTATAATTAGGCTATTATAGTCTTTAATCCTCGCATAGCCCAGCGATACTCCACAACACACAAGGAATAAATATTTTAATGTGAGAGCTAGGCAAGCATTTCTGAAAATGTTTTTATAGTGATGTGAAGACTGGTGTCTGAAGAAGAAGTTCAATAATTATCTGTTCAACAATTTCATAAGACATGTAATGACACAGGAATCTTTTATATTCACAGTCTCCCATTATGTTTGCTACGTATTTCCGTCGGCGTTTTAAAAAGAATATTATAGCTCATTTAGTTTGGCGTGTTCGTGATACCAAAATCTTGGTTTCAAATCACAGCCTATTGTGATATCGACTACACTATACCTACTATTGTGATGTGACAAAAACTATTGAAGCCGTATTTTGCTTAATAAAAGGTTTTCTTTTGAAGGTTCTCTTTTGTCGATAGGAACTTTCAATGCTATATTTTAATATATTTTCAACTTTTTTGTTGACTAATTTGGTAAGGCATGACTTCTGTGGTAAACTTCTCCCATTAATATGAGTTAGGAATTGAATATGAAAATTGGGAAATAAATAAAATCAGTTTTAATAAAGGAAATCGTCTGATTCGCGTGTTATAAAAGCAAATGTAATTAGCTTTGGTAACAGCCTTCCCTTCAACGAAAAGCTGAAATCACACCTAAGCAGTATGCTGCGACCACCTAGGATCACCCTGATTTATTTCAGCAAATAGCTGTGTTTGCAGCATTCAAATATATAATTATGTACTTCCACTGTGCCTAGAATCAATACAAAACTAACTTTACTGCTACACTCCTTCAAAGAGTAATATTTAATGAACAGAATATTTACTATTTACTTTGATAGGATTACTTCGTTTAATGTCAATTCAGACTGGATTTATCATTTTCCACCAATATCAATATCAAATATAGCATCGACTAAATAAAAAATATTCTCCAATACCCGTACATTAAAATAATAAAAATATACTACAGCCACGCTAAGTCGTTAAGCTTCTCACAGCAATGACTTCGGAGAATCTCAGAAATGAGATATTAATAGCGTCTGTACGAAATAATTATTTGATAAAAATTTTAGAACACGTCAGTAATTGCGGTGTTTTGTTGCTTCATTAGGCTAACGTTGTCCACTGAAGATACGCGAAACAGCTCTGAGATGAGCAAAAAGAAAAACGTATGATTCTTGCATTTGATCTTTAGTAAGGATCTGAAACGAAGCGAAATTGCACCATCTGCCATCATCGGCCAGCATATTTCTATTTAATTTTAGTTTGGAGCATTTCGTAGACTGATGAGAGATGTTTACCTTTACAGACAAGAGCAGCGCATTTAGATTCCATCCACCTAATTTAATACGAAACTGTATTCAATTTAAAAATAAGGGTGTATAATGAGGTTATTAGATTCAAGTGAAAAGTCAATTTGTGGAGTAAAGAGTTTTGGTTTTATATCTAAATACAGTGAGTTATTCACAGTGTGTTTGGACTAGACTCAATGAATCGCCCGCATAGTATCTAAACTCTGTTAAACGCCGTACTAGTCAACAAAAAACATCACTTTATTTTCCTAGCCTCAGTCAGCACAAACTCTTAGTGCATGTTTTTATGGCGTACTTATCAGCTGTCGCGCACATCTTTGGTGGCTACGCAGTCTTAAGATGCTTAGTTAATGTTATGTCTCATGATATGTGATTCTTTGTATAGCCGTGTTTTTGTATACGTATTATAAATACTTACGGAGTTTTATAAATAGTGTAGATAGATAGACATTCGGCTCACACGACTTCAATAAAAGTGATATGACTATTGAAACCTTATTGATTTGGTTCTCAAGCTATTTATAATCTAGCTCGTAGGATATTTATAAATCAATTGATTATTCAAGTAAGGTGCATTGAATTTGAAAAAATCGGGCATATTAAAATCGGACATAAAGTAGTAATACAATAAAGGAAGGTTTTGCTTTACAGCGGTTAGAATGGACTAGTGAAAAACTCAACGACACTAGCTGAATAAACAAACTTACATATTATGAATTAATTATTGTATGGCCATGTTACAGGACGTAAGTAGCACATTAAAAAATAATACTATTATATACCATTATATAATACCATATCGCTACTCGCTGAATATCGGTATTTTAACATCGTAGCTTAAAATATCAAATTAAGATAATATGCATATATTGTCTAAACGTTCTTAAAGCCGTTGTTTATCTAGCAAAACCGATACTTACATTCCCTACAGCTTGCTATGGATTTATTTGATACGAAATTATTCAACGGAAAGTAAGTACTATTTAATATTGGCAGAGTTAAAGCCGAACAGAGATTTTTGGGGGATGAATAACTATAGCGTGATTATGTAATAATGTCTGTGTCTGCGGCGTCACTCGCATGGAGTTCTATAGCTAACAATTCTTTTACTGTAAATTTCATGGTGTTCAGCTATACAACTCGGAATTGAAAGTATAAAATACAAAGTAAACTTACATTAGCATTCATACTACTTAAATTAGTGTCATTAGCACTCGACATGGTGTACAACAATCGCGTATAGTAATCTTCTTATTAATAAAATAATTTTCTTTAAATATGAGCTCCTACAGTTTGTTTTTATATTAAGGATAATTATTGTGACCTGCCTAATAGCAAACAGTTAACTTACAGACTAAAGCTAACAGCTAAACGTTCTGATAGTTTGTGCTGTGGCAACAACGTTGCATACAGATTTTCTACAAATATATAAGTACTTTTACACTCAAAATTGTAAACAAATTTAATGTTGATTAAAGCATCTATATATACAATGAGTATCCTTGCCAGGCAAGCTTATCTTATTGTAAATGGTAAGAAAATAATCGCGGTATTAGAGTGACGCTAAGTGTTGTGGAAGTTAAAGAGGCTATTGAAACTCGATTTGCATAAGAGAAAAGCGGTTCAGTTTATGGTTGTCGTTGGTTTAAGATCAAAGCCTTACTAAGATAACGTCATGAGAAAAGAATAATTATCTTGTTGATCGCAGCAGCTTCAGTTTAATTAAGTAGCTACCTCTATTTGTGTGGGCAGTAAATAAGGCTTACAGGCTGCCTAAGAGGCTATCTATAATCGTTCTAAGTAATGGTTTTAGCTCAAGATCTATAATTACCAAATAATTATTGCTAAAATAAATCAGGACTGAATGGTAGAAGATACTACGTGGTGGTATACAAGTTTTGGGTATGTTTTACCATATTTTTTAACCAAAATAGCTAGAGCGTAGAACAGATGTTAAACATATACAACGTGTAATGGAAATAACGCACATCCTCAGACACCCCAATTAGAAAACCTTATTACAATCATAATGCATGCATTGAAATATTTTTTTTATTTGCGTAAATAATGTTTTTTAAAGAAAGTATTAACTCAATTAAAAGTGAAAATCGTGGTCACTCTAAATCTGCGCACGCACACAAACGAAACGGTTGCTATGGTAAACAAACAACAGCGATCTGATAGGAACGAAACACGATACGATATAATAAAATATATGAAATTCAGTCTGTAAACCACACTCTGATAGAGTGGGGTTTACAAAAATGATGTTTGAACAATTTGTCGGCCACTGTTGATATTACCAAAGATATTATGAGTATTTCTTTCCATCACACTTTTAGGTAATAGAGTGGACAGTCGAATTATTTATTGTTTGTTATTAATATGCACGATCTATTGTTTCTTAACATCGTAAGTGACTTTTGTGACTATCTTAACTTAATCATACCTAGTTAGCATTATTGATCGATTAAGTAAAAGAATATCAATGAGAGAAATAAATAAGAACGGCGTGTTTAAAGTTGTCTTGTGAATCTAAATACTTACAATAATAGAATAATAAAATAACTTACAGGCTTAAATCACATTTCTTTAGTCCACGTAGCACTTCACACGTATTTTCTCACAAATCACATCTTTTCACTGTTTTAAAAACAGCTAGTATATTAATTTACTACTCGGCACTTTTTCTCTCGTCACAATAAACTGGTGATTTAATATTTCTCCACAGTGAGAAAGTCCAGGGGTGTCAAGTCAACATCAAGATGATGTTGAACATTCCACACCGGCACCGGCTTGTTGAAAATTATTAAATTATACACCATTACACATTTTGTAAACAAGTGAACTTTAAAAAGGTTTTCACAGCACTCACTGATAGAATCAGATAGATATTTCCGGTTGTACTTGTCATAACATGTCTAAGCGCATCGCCCGCTGCGCTTGTCATGCGCCATCGCCAGCGCGAGCGAGACATTACGTCTCGCTCTTTCCCGTTGTTTATTACCTACGTTAGTGAAAGATAGATGATAGACATTTTGGTGGTGAATTGTGTGCTATTGTCTTTTGTCGTCTATTGTGTTGTATTAATGTGTGCGTGTTTAAGTCAACGTGGAACCATTTAACAAATGCATTTAAAAATAAGCCGTTCTGCTTTGATTTAAGGTTTATTTTCGAATAGGTCAATTTTTTAAAAATTGTGTTGTATTAATGTGTGCATTTGTGTAAGTCAACGTGGAACCATTTAAGAAATGCATTTAAAAATAAGCCGTTCTGCTTTGATTTAAGGTTTACTTTCGAATAGCTAAATTTTTTTAAAAATGAGTGACCACAATTTACGTTATTTTAATTATTTTAAGACTAAAAATAAACAATATTAAAAATGACGGAAATGGATTCAGTTGCCGATTCTGAACAAAGTACTTTCAGGATGTGCATTTAAACTTGTTACATGTTGTATATATAGACGGGAATTAACGTGAACACGCATTTCCCGTCTATATATATATTCTTAAACATGCAACGCGAGTGTTTAAAAGTTTCTAGATGTTAAACATGACTAGGAATTATATTGATGTCCATTAAAAATGTTTATAGTAGTAGTAGTATATCATCTTTATTGTAAAAATGCCAAAGAAACTACAATATTGAATTTTAACAAAAAGAATATAACGGATAGTACAATAGGCGGCCTTATCACTATTAAGCAATCTCTTACAGGCAACCTTTGGATGGGTAAGAGTAACACGAATTCAGAAAAAGGGTAGTTTGGCGATCTTTACCGATATAGATTTGTATTAAATACATACATTAACATAACTATGTACATAGATAAACAACTATAATACACACATACATAACTATATACATACATAAATAATTATAAAATACATAAATATTTATAATTGATACATAAATTAGTGATAAATATATGAAAGGAAAAATAGAAAATAAGAATTACAAGAGTAGTAAGATTAAAGAGACAAGTAGTATTCTTTGAGTAACCTTTTAAACGATGTTGCTGATTGAGCTTGTTTTATTGACATCGGCAATGCATTCCACAAGCGAGCAGCTTGGACAGTAAAGGATTTATCGTAAAATATACTGGAATGCATTGGTATAGCCAGTCTCAGATTCACCGATGACCTCAGAAATCTAGAATGCGTGTCAGAAAGAAACTCGAAGCGTTTTTTTAAGTAATGGGGAGTAGAAGAATTAAAGAGAATGTTATAAAGTAAAGAAAGTATGTGAGTATTCCGTCGAAGGCGAATTGGGAGCCACTTGAGCGAACTGCGAAAATTGGAAACATGATCATATTTGCGCAATCCAAATATGAATCTTACACATACATTTTGAAGGCGCTCAAGCTTGTCAAGTTGCTCCTCCGTGAGATCTAGATAGCTGACATCAGCATAGTCAAGGATAGGTAGAAGAAGAGAATTAGCAAGCGCAATCTTAGTGGCAGTCGGCAGAAAGTTTCGCAGTCTTCGCAACGTCCCAGCCGCAGAAAACAATTTTCTACTGACCTCCCTAATTTGGGGGCCCCAGGATAACGTTTTATCAATGTAAACTCCTAATTTTTTTACGCAATCGCTTATGGGTAAAGGAATACCATGAAAATTAATTTGGGGCAAACAAGTCCGGTCAACACGCGCAAGCAACCTGGGACTACCGACAACAATCATTTGCGTTTTCGTAGGGTTGATTTCCAAATCTGAGGATCCATGCAGCTATACGATCTAAATCTGAATTAATGATACTAATTGCTTCAGACAACTCATGTACAGGAGCTTGGGTGTAAATTTGGAGATCATCTGCATAAAGGTGGTGGGATGACTGAAGTTGATAAGAGATAGAATTTATAAAAATTGAGAAAAGTAAGGGAGATAGAACGCCACCCTGTGGAACGCCGACTGTAGACATACACCAAGAAGACAAAGAGTCTTCAATGCGTATACGCTGTCGATGACCAAACAGGTAACTAAACCAATCAATCACTGGTGGAGATATGTTAATAGTCAACTGTATTGAAGGCATTACTAAAATCAAGTAGGCAGAGAACAGTCACGTTGCCATTTTCCATACCGAGCCTGATGTCGTCGGTAATGTTGATCAGTGCCGTAACCGTGCTGTGACCTGGACGGAAACCGGATTGGAGTGAATTGAAAAGAAGGTTTTTATTGAGTATTATATGGCGATGTTTACTGCCAGGGTATATGAAAGATATATTTAAACATACAAGGTGCATCACTAATACAAAAAAGAAATGTGAAGTTTCATCAGTGTACAACGTGTTACAGCAACAATTTATAGCTTTTATATCGAGTGCAAGACAAAATTATCTGATTTTAAATATTTATCAATTTAATATTCGATACGCCGCACCATAAAAACATCATAAAAGATAATATTATATTAAATCGCATCACTAAGCAGTTACATATATGGTTTCCGTGGTAGGTTATAAAGAAACCAGACAACTGATAAAACGTATCGTGCCCGCATGTTGTCTGACCTCCGCAACCCGAAGGGATAGCGATATTCCATGGTTTAGACTAGTGTCAGTTTATTAGAAGTACGTAATAAGAAATATAATAATAATATTTAGACAAAATTGTTAAAGGTCATTTTAAAAATTTTAGTAATTTTTCTGTGTCGTCGTAATTGATTTTTTGTAAATATTCTGTTACTGTTGTTCTGCATTTTTTTTTTATAGCTAAGACTATATATATTCAGAAATTTATTGAACTTATTATACAAGAACGGTCCTAGAAATATGTAGAATCTTTTAACAAAGACATGATTTGTATGAGGTGTTACACAAACAAGGTCCTTTCTTCTTCTTTCAATAGGAATTGGAGAATATGGGAGTTCGGTGTGCTGTTTTTGTATAATACTGAGTGTAAATAGTTGGCGCACTGTTAGCACGTTGCATGACAAATAGAGTTGGTATATAGGGAATTTAAAGCGACGAAATGTAGCCACTTTAAGAATTGCTCTTTGTGCTCGTTCTAGCGGCAATAGAACTGATTTAGCCGCGCCACCCCACGATGTAATGCAATATGTTAGTATGGATTGACACAAAGCTAAATAAACCTGTTTTATGAATTTGTAATCGGCTATGTTATGAAGTTTTTTGAAAATATACGTTAATTTACGCGTTCTTGCGCATACAATATCAATGTGTTTACGGAAATTTAGATTTGTGTCGAGTGTTATACCTAGATATTTAATATTGTCAGTTTCAATTAATGCGGGACAAGTACATGTTAGGTCAGCATGCATTTTACAGTTGTGTGCAAAAATATGTAGGTTAATAGGTGATGGATTAGTATTTCTCATCCTCCCCTCGTGGGATCTCCACCTTGTCGTGGTGGGGGGGCTCAGTAACCGTGGATTGGTCACCCGCGGTGAAGCTAAGAGGGATCTAGGAGGGGACGGTCCGCGTGGGCTTGGAGGGGCCTGCGCAGGATGCGTCCAACGGTGCGGGTGCGGGGGACAGTTCTGTCTGTCCCTCGCAGTCGGGTGCGGTCGCGGGAGGAGAGGCGTGTCGGTGTTGCGTTGCCGCGCGCCCTATCTCCCGCGACCAAATGGGGGCGCACCATTCGATGCGTCGCGGTGGGGCCGCAGAGGAAGAGGAGATGCGGTGTTGCGTTGCCGTCCTCCCTATCCTCTGCGGCCGCTGGGCGTTTTGGCGGTGGAGTCCAACACCTTAATCCGTCGCCAAGGGGGTTTTGTTCGGGACCCGCCTGATCATCTGGCGGGCCAATATCCGTCGGATGGTGGCGACGAGTGCTTTGGTGATGCCCCACCCTCCGACACACGGGTACATGGCGGAAGTCGAGGTGGTTTTTAGTGGAAACACCACATACTCCGGCTCTTATGTCCCCCAAGAGTCGGAGATCCGAAGGGATTTTCCACCTCGTAAAAAAAAAAAAAAAAAAAAGTATTTCTCATTCTCCCCCCCGTGGGATCTCCACCTTGTCGTGGTGGGGGGGCTCAGTAACCGTAGATTGGTCATCCGCGGTGAAGCTAAGAGGGATCCAGGATGGGACGCTCCGCGTGGACTTGACGGAGGCCTGCGCAGGATGCGTCCAAAGGGGCGGGTGCGAGGGACAGTTCTTCTGTCCCTCGCAGTCGGGTGCGGTCGCGGGAGGAGAGGCGTGTCGGTGTTGCGTTGCCGCGCGCCCTATCTCCCGCGACCAAATGGGGGCGCACCATCGTTGCGTCGCGGTGGGGCCGCAGAGGGAGAGGAGATGCGGTGTTGCGTTGCCGTCCTCCCTATCCTCTGCGGCCGCTGAGTGTTTTGGCGGCGGAGCCCAACACCTTCATCCGCCGCCAAGAGGGTTTTGTTCGGGGCCCGACTGACCATCTGGCGGGCCCCGAAGCAGTTTGTAGCATCTCGTGACAATCGTAAAGTCTCTGACCGGGCATGACGTCCAATTAATGAAAACCCGACCTTGGTTTACCAGTGCCTTTCTAATAGAGAGTGCTACTTCCAGTACATAGTTACAGGTAGGAAGGTTCTTCTTACCTGATTTATGACTCAACTTAACTGCGGCTAGAAAAGAATCACGAGTAGACTTCGGGAATTTGTCGGCAAGGGGCGGGCCAATACCCGTCGAGGGGTAGCGAGAAATGCTTCAGCGATACCCGACCCTCCAAGACACGGGTACGTGAGAAAAAAAAAACAGTATTTCTCATTCTAAATAATATGTATTTCGTTTTGTCTACATTTAGGGTTAGCAGATTTTGGTGTAGCCAGTTTGATACAATATTAAAACCATTTTGGGCGTGGTCATAAAGCTCAGAATATGTATTGGCTGAGAATAAAAGCGCTGTGTCGTCCGCATATGATATTAGTATACCATTTTGAACATTTAAACTATAGAGGTCGTTAATATATATAAGGAACAAAGTTGGTCCCAAAATACTACCTTGTTGTAAACCAAAACCACAATTTTTACGTTCTGCACTAACATATTTATCAATTTTCACACATTGGTAGCGATCGCTCAGATAGTCAGAAAACAGTGCAAGTTGTGCTCCCCTTATTCCGAATGTCTCGAGCTTGCGCAGCAGTATGGAGCAGGAGCAGGATATTGTATCAAACGCCTTGGCCAGGTCTAAAACTATTCCCATGGAGTGCATGCTCTTATCTAGACTATTGGTAATATGCGCCCTAAGCTGGTGTACGGCTTGGTTAGTAGATTTTTTAGGCCTGAACCCAAATTGGTTATCTGAAAGCAGCTTATTATTTTCAAGGTAATTAATCAATCTAAGGTTTATTATTTTCTCTAAGATCTTTGAAAGGCCCGATAAAACTGAAATTGGCCTGTAGTTAGTAATACTTTTTGTATCACCAGATTTAAAAATAGGAGTAACTACTGCTTTTTTAAACAAGCGGGGGAAAACTCCTTCTTGTAAGCATAAATTAAAAATATGTGTTAATACCGGCGCAAATGTATATTTGCATTTTTTAATAATATTGTTAGGAATATTATCCCACCCCAATGCACACACTTCTTTCAAACCACTTATGATACTTATTACTTCATCAAAGTCCGTATCCAGCATCACGAAAGAATTTAGCGATGGCGATTGGCTAGTTAGAGACAGAAAGCTACTTGACTTAGGAATATTTTCCGTTACTGATCTACCGACGTTAATGAAATAATCGTTTATCTTATCTATTGCCGATATTGGACTTATGTCTGTTGACAGAAGTTCTAGTGGTGCTTCTTATTGTTTACTAATAAATTGGTCAGGGTTAAGGTTGTGCTAGACGTAGTTAACAACATTCCCCTACCCCGCCACGGCGTGTTCGAAGATATACTACGTGGCAACACTGAACACGGATAACAGTATTGAATGTTCACCAGTGATGTTCTTGTAATGAATTACGTTAATTTTACACCAGTGTTCTTGATGAGTTGATATTATTAAAAGATAAGTTTTTTTTTAAATGTATTATTTTTTATAAATTTCTAGATGAGCTTACTATTTTGCCCTGCCTTTTGCAATTGACTTTTGTCATATTGAATTTTAACGGTTTTTAAAAGATTGTTGCAAAAATTTCTGTATCTTTTATATGATACGGAGAGTATTTCATTGTCTGGTGCCAATTTTAGTTTTTGATGGAGTTTATCTTGATGTCTTATGCAACGAACCAAACCGGGAGTAATCAAAGGTTTTATGTTGGTATATTTTCGAGACGTATGTATAAATGTCGTATTTTTTGTTATTGCATCTTGTACTGATCTTATAAAATACTGTAAAGAGCAATTCGCATAGTTCGAATTAAAAACTGGTTTAAAATCTATGTTACCTATACTACTTGCGAGGCTTTTCATGTTCACTTTTGCATGGCTGCGTGTGCAGTTGATCCTGGGCAAAGACAATTTTAGGGTCAATAGAACAGCATTTTGATCTGTTAATGATGAATTTGTTATTAATGTTATGGAGGGCTTAATTGATTTTATAACAAAATGGTCTAAGCATAAGCCACTTTGGTGAGTTGGGTGATAATGGGTTGGTAACAACCCATGAAATGTGCAAATGTTTAAGTAGTTATGTGCATGAATGTCGGTTCTTTGAGATGCGATATTAATGTTTATATCACCTGTCAGTATAATATTCTGAAAATTTGACAGTCTTTTTAAATGTGTGTCCAGTGATTCCAAAAACAATACAATATTTTGCGAAGGCGGCCTATAAATTGCTAATACTACTGTATTTGAATTGATTTTAACTATCAAGCAATTACTGCCCAGAAATAAAGGTTCCTCTACTGATATATTTAAATTATTTTTAGAATAAATTACTAGACCATCATTTTGAGTTAAATTATTTTCTGTTTTATGTACACAATATCCATCAAGAAGTGGTAGAGCAGTTGTTTAGTTTGACAGCCAACATTCTGTTAACACTATAATGTCACAGCTAACATTGAGATTATGCAATAAAACTTCAAATCCATTTATATTACGACTTATGCTGCGAATATTTTGTGTCAGCAATGTCAGCATCTTTTCACTACGCGGTATAGAATATTTACATGAATTGACATCACATATTTTTATTTCCGACACAGAAAAATTGTCTAGGTCAGCTATCAATTGATTAGTCATTGTATGCAATTAATTGTATACAAGTAAAATATAATAAGATAAAATTAAGTTAGAGCGCTAACTAAGAACAATAGGAGGTGACGCTCTTAGGCGCCCTCACAGTCTATAGAGTGTATATATTTATCATCAGCATACTTACGAGCTGGACAGTTAGGGTCACCTGTTTGATGGTCGGATTTCCGTTTAAAACGCTTGCACGTTGCACAATTAGAAGCTGCTGACTTGCTGTTACAGTCTTTGAAAGTATGGCCAAGTTCGCCGCAGCGATTGCAAGTGGGGCTGGTTTCTCGGCAATAATTAGCGTGACCGAACTGCTGGCAATTGTAGCATCTCGTGACAATCGTAAAGTCTCTGACCGGGCATGACGTCCAATTAATGAAAACCCGACCTTGGTTTACCAGTGCCTTTCTAATAGAGGGTGCTACTTCCAGTACATAGTTACAGGTAGGAAGGTTCTTCTTACTTGATTTATGACTCAACTTAACTGCGGCTAGAAAAGAATCACAAGTAGACTTCGGGAATTTGTTGGCAAGGTTTTGCTCATAAACGCAATCAAGGACTTCCTTTTCGGTGAGGGATACGGGTACACTCATAATGGTAACTCTTGGACGACGTTTTGTTAGCTTCTCCACAGTAAAGCCCGATGAGATTAGCTTTTGCGAGTTCCTTAACTTTTCAACGTCTTGCTTAGATTCCGTACTAATGAGGACACCTCCGTTTCGTACTTTCCTCAGCCCACGTACGTGAAGCTTAAGTTCCTCCGGTGAAATAATCTTCTGTACGAGGGTTTTAGTATCGTCACTAGATTTTGATTTGTCGCTGGGATAGATAGCAATACTGCTCAGGTTATTAGGACGAACAAACTTATCAGCTCCTTTCTTCACCATGTCGGCGAAAGAGGTACTGCCAACTGGTTGTAATTTGTCTTCGACTGTCGCCTTAATTTCTTTGAGTGAACCACTGAGGTCCACCTGTGTATTTAAGTGTTGTATGTTGCAGTGGGCAAGGATGGGCTTTTGTTTTAAAGACTGGTATACAACGGCAATATCATTCTGGATCGTTTTTTTGGGCAGTTTGGGCAGATTTTCAGCTACTGGAAGGGAGAGCGGAATCGGCGTAGACGGAGGACTTCGACTTGTTTTTTGGCTCCGGCCAAATGGGCTAAAGCCTGGGTTCGACATTACAGTATTGTTTATGTAATTAGCTGCAGTTCATATTTGCTGATCGTTTTAATTTACACAAACACGCAACACACTTAAGGTCAGACTGCTGACTCGACGTGGCGAAAAATATTAATCGTAATTATTTAATTACTTTAGACCAAGAGACAAAAACACGTCCGCATAGTCAAGCGTCTAAGCGATTTCCATTTTTTAACAAAGATTGTTGCTTTAACGTAGATTTTGGTTACTTAAATATTTACCAAGCAAGGCATTTTGTCAAATGTTATTTATGCTTTACGTTGTTTTGCCAAATAACATGTTTAAAAAAATAATCAATTTGTTAATTAATGTATTAGCATAATAACTTTTTTATAGATATGGTAGCGCCATCTACCTTTCCATTGAGAACTAATCACAAAGTCAATGGTTCGTCGCTGCTTGGCCAATGCGAGCGATGCCTTTTGTTCCCGTCCCTGCCTATACCATTCCCTGGAAGGGGCACGCCTTTCACGGATTGGCCGCCGCGATCATCGAGGCGAGAGACAGTCCAGAACATTCGAGAAGCTCGAGAACGTGTCCGCCATATCGCAACGCCATAATTTTACCGCTCCCACTTTATAATAAAACCGCACGCGAGTGAAAGTGATTTGTGTAGTGGAGTGATTCAAACAGCTTCAGGATTCTCGAAGACACCAGGAGGCTGCCAATTGCAAGGAAAGAGGACTGACGTACAAGGTAGGTGCCCCTCATCCTTCAGCATCCTTAGAATATCCTATACCCACTCACAATCATCTCTCCCATTCCAATCCTAGGCGACTAGAACTCGCCATCCTTTAGATACAGTCCATTCCTTCTCCAAGTCACCTAGAACCTACGGTTTCGGTGTAACGCCGAACCATTTTTTTGATCCATACGAGTCGGATTCATTTACGTTTTTATACGTTATATCGCTATACCTAGGCAGTTATAGCACCTAGCTATACTCCTAGTCTATTCACATAACCGTCACATGGTTGTTGCCGCCCGCTTCAGTAGGTAATATACTTTTATGTAGCTACCTACTTACTCAATTATTATTTCTGGAACTATCATAGTTGTCTTGTAAATCTCATATTTCGAGCAACTTTTAATTCCACAGCTCTAAAGTGTTGCCTACTTAGCCTACTTAGGTAAAATAATAGGTACATTAGATATTCTTATTTTGTTTCGGTCTCATTAGCTTATACTTACGTAAGCATGTCACAACAAAGGAAGTCACGCGTGTCGGAAGACAAAGAGATGACAATCTTAGAAGCAAAACGCAATATTTTATTTGAGCGCATTCAAAACATTTACGAGCGGTCAAAGACCGCAGCCGCGTCTGACAGTTATAGAGAATCATTCCTTAGTTATTGTATGACAGTAGATAATATTCGAACAGATTTTCATAAGTTGTTAGACGATTATAGCACAAGATTACTTTCTATCAATCCTGATGAAAAACCGAATTATCAGGCGTACACCTCATTCGAAGAACTTTATTGTATTATTAAGCGTATACAATCGCAATTGGAGGGTAAATGTTCGGCGCAGCTCGTTGCCGCGGCCTGCAAGCCGAAATTACCGCCAATCGAGATTATGTCGTTTGACGGAGATATACGAAATTGGCCGTTATTCTATGCGAGTTTTAAGTCTACAGTGCACGATAATGGTTCTCTGACAGATGCTGACAGGTTGTACTATTTAATTGGTAAACTGTCACCGAAGGCCCAGTCCGTATTTGCAGGTGTCACACCCAGTGCTGAGAATTATCAGGTCATATTTCAGTCACTACTTCATAGATATCAAGACACGCGCGTCCTAGCGTCTACCTACTTTGACCAAGCTTTAAATCTTAAACTATCCGGTGCTGCATCTGTCTCGAATTTCCAGCTGTTTATAGATAACTTCGTAACCGCGGTTAATTCTCTTAGGAACTTAAAATTAGAAGATCTTTCCGACTTTATGTTGCTTCAACTCGCTTTAAAAAAGTTTGACACTGATACAATTCGTGCTTTCGAGATGACGGAACGCAATCATAAAATACCTATACTAGATAGTTTTATTTCGTTCATCAAAGATCAGTGTCGAATATTTCATAATACGCAGTCTGGTTCACCTGGCCCGTCTAACACTAACAGCAGCAAACAAAGGTCGAATAAAGCGCGAAATAGTAATAATAACTCAGTCCCTAATCCAAAATCTTACGTAACATGCTCGGAATCTAATAAAATTAATTCACAGAAGTGTCTGTGCAGTAATATTGTGCACGACCATTTCTACAAGTGTCCCGCCTTCAATGGTTTAAATCCAACTGCTCGTTTCAAGTGCGTAAAAGATAACAAAGCATGCATTACTTGCTGAAGCATAAAACATAAAACAAGTGATTGTTCTAGTAAGACAAAGTGTCGCTCATGTAATCAAAAACATCATTCATTGCTACACTTCGATAAAGGTAATCCATTGTCAAGCCAAGCCGCTAACCTTGACACACTTACGTCACAGGTGCAGGCTACGATAACTGCGCCTGCCACGATTCAGAATGAAATATCGTTGTGTACAACATCCATTGCGCGGGCGGCACGAACGCGCGGACGGCCTTCGCGCGCTTATAGTGATCAGAGCAGTGCTAAGCCGCGATGTATGGCATCTAAGACTGTTCTGTTAGTGACAGCGCAAGTTATCGTTTATGATGTTAATGGGTCGCCGCACATGGTACGTTGTCTACTAGATAGCGCGTCTCAGACCAATTTAATAACGTTTGAGTTGTTCAAACGCCTCGGATTGTGGAATAACTTTAAAAATACGAAGTCAATAGTCAGAGGGATCGGCGGTTCAGAAAAACATTGCAAGGGTTCCGTAGATATTAAAATACATTCGCGTTTTGATGGAGACATTAATTTTAACATTTCTTCGCTTATCGTGGAGCGTATTACGGACATATTGCCAAACGCTAATGTGGACGTATCGCTTCTCCCACACCTCGAGTCATTGCCGCTGGCAGACTCGGAATTTGCGAATCTGGCAGACATTGATGTTTTGATCGGAGCCGCAATATTCCCGCACTTGCTACTAACTAAAGTGGTACGTAGTGAGCAAAATAACTTACCGCCCGCTATTGAGACGGTATTTGGGTATGCGATTATGGGTACCGTACCTACATTACATACTTCTCAATACGTTACGTCTTGCTGTTGTTCTGTTCTTCAAGAAAATAATATTGATTCTCTTCTCAAGCGATTTTGGGAGCTTGAAGAGATTACCGCACCGCCCTCGATGAGCCGTAAAGATCTCGAGTGTGAAGAACATTTCCGCGCTACCACTGTTCGTGACGACAGTGGCAGATACGTTGTGGCGTTGCCATTCTGTGGTGACCCTTATTCGTTAGGCGACTCGTACGCTGCTGCGCTCAGACGTTTCCATTGTTTGGAACGTAAACTTGATGCATCACTTAAGTTACGCAGCGCCTATAATGACGTCATTCGTGACTACATAGATAAAGGTTTTTTGAGTGTAGTTGTTAACAACGAGGGCAACTCTCTACCCTCATATTATATCCCGCATCACGGCGTAGTTCGCGAAGATAAAACCTCTACTAAACTTCGCGTGGTTTTAGATGCTAGTTGTAAAACTACATCGGGTCAGTCAATTAATGACATTTTGCCCCAATCTACAGGATGATTTATTTAACATCATAATAAAGTTTCGTCTTTTCCAAATCGCTCTGTCAGCTGATTGCCGCCAAATGTTTCTCAATATCGGCGTTCGCGAATCTGACCGTAGATTTCAACGGATCTTTTATCGTTTTGACAAGAAAGAACCTTTGTCTGTGTATCAGTTCAATCGTGTTTGTTTTGGACTCAAGTCTAGCCCATATCACGCGTTACGAGTTGTTCGCCAGTTGATCGCTGATGAAGGCGATCACTTTCCCGCCCCAGCGGCTGTTGCCACTTCCGCTGTGTACATGGATGATATTGCCTGTAGTGTCATATCCGCTCCGCTAGCAATTTCGCTTTGTGAAGAGTTTATTCAGCTTTTCAAGCGAGGCCAGTTTGATCTTGTCAAATGGACAAGCAACTCTAAGGAGGTTCTCGCACGCATACCAGATTCTCATAAAGCTTCTCCAGACATTGAGTTTGAGAAGTCTGTACCGCATAAGGTTCTCGGTTTTACGCTGGGACAAATCCTGCGATAGTTTTCGGTTTGACGTCTCACCACCAGATGATAAGTGCACCAAACGCACTATGCTGTCCACAGTGGCTTGACTATGGGGCATAATGGGTTTTGTGGCTCCCACAATATTGTACGCCAAGCTCTTGATGAAAGAGCTTTGGCTATCAAAGTGTGAGTGGGATGAAACACCCCTGACCATATTGTCGCCGCTTGGGGCCAGTTTTGTATTGAGCTTACCGCGCTCAATCAAATTACTATTCCGCGTCATCTTGGGTTGGTAGATAGTGTACCATCAACTCAATAGGTTTCAGCGAGCGTGCTTACGGTGGAGTCGTATATCTGCAAGTCCGCATTGGTTCTAACTACTCGGTGCAGTTAGTTTGTGCCAAGTCTAAGGTCTCGCCTGTTAAAACCATTTCGGTTGCGAGACTGGAGTTGTGCGCGGCCCTTCTGCTGTCTCAGTTGCTCCGCAAGGTTCAAGACACAGTTTTGCCCCACTACCCTATTAATAAAATATACACATTTTCCGACTCCAAAGTAGTGCTCGCTTGGATTCATTCTTCTCCTCATCGCTGGCAGACTTTTGTCGCCAACCGCGTTAGCAAATTGATTGAACTGGTTCCTGCTACTTGTTTCAATCACGTCGCGGGTATTGAGAACCCCGCAGATTGCTTGTCTCGTGGTGTCACTCCACTTAATCTTCTGCGTCATCCATTGTGGCATCGTGGACCTTCTTGGATTTCCCATGATCCGTCAGAATGGCCCATGCAACCCTTTGACCACAGTGCAGAAGACGAAGATGTACCCGAACGGAAGTCTGTTTCTTATCCCGTGATTGCTGAGGTTGCGGAGTCTCCCATCTATGCACTCGCACTACGCATGTCATCGTGGTCTAAGTTACTCCGCGCCATCGTTTATGTCTATAGGTTTCTTAGGCACCTACCTTATGAGACTTTTGTATCAAGTACTGATATCAAATTCGCAGAATGTAAGTTACTACGAGCTGTACAGGCTGTTCATTTTAGTAACGACATTCAAAATTTGAAAGACAATGTACCTTGTTCTCCCGCTATCCTTAGACTCAAGCCGTTGCCCGATGAACATGGCGTCATACGCGTTGGGGGTCGTCTGACAAATTCGGATGAACCTTATAACTACAAACATCCTTGCATTCTGCCGCGTCATGATCATGTTGTAGACCTTCTTGTTGATTTTTATCACAAGAAGCACCTTCATGCCGGCCCAGAGTTGCTTATGTCCTTATTTAGGCATAAGTATTGGATTTCAGCCGCTCGACGAATAATTCGTCACAGAATACATAAATGTAACGTCTGTTTCAAATTTCGTCCGCGTCCGACTTTCCCTCCCGTGGCCGATCTCCCTAGCCAGCGCGTCAACCAGGTTGCTAAAGCGTTTACACATACCGGTTGTGATTACGCAGGACCACTGCAGTATACGCCAGTGCGTGGTCGAGGTGTTAAAAGCCGTAAAGCCTGGTTATGTATTTTTATATGCTTAACGACGCGCGCTACGCATATTGAAGTTGCGACAGATTTAAGCACGGTGTCATTCCTGGCAGCCCTTAAACGATTTCTCTCACGGCGCGGCCCTATACAGTGTTTGTACACGGATAACGGCACTTGTTTTGTGGGCGCAAGCTCTTATTTACGCGACCTTTATAAGTTTCTCAGGGAAGAATATCGTACTCGTCTTCAGGAAGAACTTTCCATGAATCATATTGACTGGAAGTTTATTCCACCAGCATCACCACATTTCGGTGGATGTTGGGAAAGCATGGTCAAAGTAATTAAAACGCATCTCTTCAAGGTTATAGGTCAACAGATTCTCTCTTATGAAGAGCTTTTAACTGTCCTTGCACAAGTCGAGGCACTGATCAACTCGCGTCCGCTCACGGCATTGAGTAGTGACCCTGCAGAACCATCCGCGTTAAGCCCTGCACATTTTCTGAGCACAGTGCCATTATCGTCGTTTCCGGCTCCTGAAGCAGACTCTTCAAGCTTGCTCCAGAGACATACTCTGCTGGATAAACTCGTGCAGTCGTTCTGGCGGCGCTAGCGTGCAGAATATCTACACCAGCTTCAGGCTAGATCCAAGTGGAATAGTCCTGCATCCCCTATACAGGAGGGTACGTTGGTCGTCATAATACATGATAATGCTCCGCCGCTTTCATGGCCGTTAGCCATCGTAGAGAAACTGCATACTTCCAAGGACGGTACAACCCGCGTTGTTACCGTGAAAACCGCTAAGGGGAGCTACGTGCGCCCTGTTGTACGTCTCTGTCCACTTCCAACTCAGTGAGATCTAGCCTGCAGTTGGATCTACCTCTTAGTTTAAGTATTTAGTTAGTAGTTTTCGCTGTTATTGCGTTTGTAGTTTTCGCTAAAGTTAATTTAGATTAATTTTATTATCATATCGCTGTCTTAGCTTTTTGATGGGTTATGCGGTAGTACACCCAACATAGCTAAGTTCAATTCTATTTCTTTTAAAGGCAACCATTTAGGGCCGGGGGGATATGGTAGCGCCATCTACCTTTCCATTGAGAACTAATCACATCAACGTCAATGGTTCGTCGCTGCTTGGCCAATGCGAGTGATGCTTTTCGTTCCCGTTCCTGTCTATCCCATTCTCTGGAAGGGGCACGCCTTTTGCGGATTGGTCGCCGCGATCATCGAGGCGAGAGACAGTCCAGAACATTCGAGAAGCTCGAGAACGTGTCCGCCATATTGCAACGCTATAATTTTACCGCTCCCGCTTTATAATAAAACCGCCCTCGAGTGAAAGTGATTTGTGTAGTGGAGTGATTCAAACAGCTTCAGGATTCTCGAAGACACCAGGAGGCTGCCATTTGCAAGGAAAGAGGACTGACGTACAAGGTAGGTGCCCCTCATCCTTCAGCATCCTTAGAATATCCTATACCCACTCACAATCCTCTCTTCCATTCCAATCCTAGGCGACTAGAACTCGCCATCCTTTAGATACAGTCCATTCCTTCTCCAAGTCGCCTAGAACCTACGGTTTCGGTGTAACGCCGAACCAGTAAATAATATAATATATTGTCTAATGAGTAGTTTATTAAACAATAGTTTATAAAATAATAAATTTATCAAGTATAATTTTGTCAAAGGTTATTTGTCAAATGAAAATTTTTCATTTGCTTTTTGTCAAATGATCGGACACCAATTTCATTTTTATTGTTTAAGTAGCTATTAATGTAGCTACTTTGGTTTTCCCTTTCATTTCCAACACTTTATACCGTGAAAGCGAGGCCTGACTTTTATATTTTCCTGTTGAGATTTCTATAGGATTTATTTTTATTTTTTTATAGACCTGTATCCCCGAAGGAGTAGGCAGAGGTGTAATATTACACCCACATTTCGCCATGTTTTTTTTTTAACCTTATTCTAAGGCGCAAATATACATTTTAATGTACGTAATGATTTCTATTTACATGGGTTAGTAAATAGAAATGCCTGAGAAAACAAAGCAAAAATATATTATCTTTGATCGCGGACAAATAAACTTTGTGAAATAGTATATTCGTGTGGTGTCTGATTAAGGCGAGGTTGCAGTACAGTGCGTAGCTCGACCTCACCCCCCGCAAAAACAAAAACACGGCGGTGGCGTCAGCGAGTGAGCGGGGGGAGGGGAGGGGGGGTTTCGTGTGTGCGTGTGCCACAGCGCAGCGTAAAAAAACCGTAGATGAGTTATGCGAACTTCAAAAGTGGCACATTAAAAACTGACAAATTCATGACAAACTTTTTTTTCTAAATGTCTCATTTGGCTTTAGTCGCGTACGCGCTGCGGTCGGAAGCGCTCGCTCTTTTACTCGCGTGTGTGTACGTTACATTTGAAAATGCCGTCGTGTGTAATGAGATTTTGCTAAAGTAGTTAAACTATAGTAGGAAAATGACTAAAAGTTATGGAATCACTTCTCATTCATGAATATTACAATATTACAACGTTTTATTTTCAATTTATAATAAATTCAGTATCACAAATAATAGAGTGAATAATAAATTGGCATTTAGCGAGTGTAAAAGAGAAGCAGTATTGTGCGTGTTCAAAGACTAAAAAACAAAGTATCCAGATGGGACATTCGTAATAATAAAATACTGATGTGTGTTTTTGTCAAGTAATAAAAGTGATTTGAGGCTGAATCAACACAATATATTATTATTATAGAAATACAAAATCATACGTAAGTTACAAACATTGACGGATGATCAAATTCCATTCACTTGTTCTTGTTTTTCTCTTTTTAGTATTAAACAACTAAGTAGATTGTACTGCACAGTTTTCGCTGCCGACCCACCGTACCCCTGGCAGTACCCCTGGGGGTATGGTGGGTCTTTCAAAGCTTAACCGTACTCCCAGATAATATTGTTGTGTAATAAGTTTATTAATTTCAGTTCGTTAATTTCAAGTTCTACTATTTTGTGGGATCATTCCCAGTATAGTAGTAGTATTGAACAATTCTATGATAGAACTGTCCTAATTCTATTAGCACAACTTGATGAGGAGAACAGAACTAATGGGATAAGTAATTGGAAATGTCCCAGTCTAGTTCTATGTATGTTTTTACAAGGGTATTCAATAGAACTACTGGGAATGATCCGTAGTGTCACGACATCGCGCTCATATATCCGAATAAAGGTCAACGCTCATTAGAGCCACCCGGCACCCACTCCGCACGGTGTCCACGAGTGGACGTCGCGCGGTCAACCAGCGGACCGCGCGCCGTCAACGAGTGAACGCCGCGCGGTCAACGCGGCGACGAGTAGTCAACGCGCAGCAAGCATGCGAGCAGCGAGTTGTGAGAGTGAGAGAGAGTGCGCGCGGACGGCGCGCCGTCCACGCGCGAACGGCGGGTGGACCACCCGCCGCCCGCGCGTTGACGGCTTACGACAGAGGCGAGCCGGTGGCGCTACGGAGTTGATGTAGTGAGCGCATACCCATACAAATCCATATAAAGAATACTAACCGCACGAGGCGAGGCGGTGCGGAGTGGGTGCCGGGTGGCTCTAATGAGCGTTGACCTTAAATATGTTTTGTAGACGTTCATTTGTTTAATGTGTAAAACAAATGAACGTCTACAAAACAAATGAACGCCTACAAAACAAATGAACGTCTACAAAACAAATGACTTACAGAAAGTGATCAGCTATCGATAGTGATTGCAGAAAACAGGTGCATGCGATTTTCAACCTAATTGACATTAGTCAGAATTTATAATTTTATTACCCTAATATTGCCAGAAAACGAGAAAAAACAAAAAATAAGTTTGTCATGAATTGTCAATAAGGTGGAAAATCGCATGCACCTGTTTTTTGCGATCACTATCGATAGCTGATCACTTTCTGGTAGTCATTTGTTTTGTAGACGTTCATTTGTTTTGTAGACGTTCATTTGTTTTGTAGACGTTTAATTGTTTTGTAGACGTTCATTCGTTTAACACATTTTTATAAATACATATTTATTCGGATTTGTGAGCGCGATGTTGTGACACTACCCTTGTAAAACATACATAGAACTAGTGGTAAATTTGCTATAACCACAGTATAAAGATCATACAGTAGTTTGACGCCTTTGATCTCGAAGAAAAAGCCGACAACGTCTAGACAAGGGTAAGGAGGCTAGGGCTGCCACATGTAAACAATACCTACTTATTCAAATACCGTCTATTTATTATAGAAAAATATAACAATTGCTACGTTAGATGAATATCGTACTGTAAATCACTTATTTATTATATTACAATGATTAATGATAAATAATTATTATAAAACAGTGAGCATTTTTTCCTGCGGTGACAGCTTTGCATATACAGTCAGCAGTCAGCACCTATTTCATTCCACAGGTGTCGTGGGAGGCGGTTAAGAATATAAAGCATTTTTCATTTGGTCTTTATAATACAAACCAAGTTAAAATAAAGCGATTGACATAGCGGTCGTTTAATGGATGGGTAACCATGGGATCAGCTTGCAGAGCCTATATCGATATGAAGTATTTTGCAGATTTATTTTCGTGCAAACTACGTCAAGGTAAAGCAATAGATACCACGGTCAGTTTATGGATGGGTCACCGGGCTATGAGGTTATGGAGAACATGTGTGGGGTTTATAAAAGGGGGCCAAAATATGGTTACTTTTGAGCTAAGCCGCGCCATTACCAAGATACATAATAATATGTGATAGGTACTTACCGAATACGAAAATAAGTACCTAGACTTATTGCCAGAAATTAAAATCACACTTGAATCGAATATTTCCTTAAAACGCATATTTTCTTAGGTCTGACATGTTGTTTACGCACAGTAATTACTACTTTATTAAGTGATTGGGCCAGACATGAGATATCGTAAAATGTCAATAGATTAGTAGGTACGAGCACATTATTTTAAGTGGTTATAGGTAAATACATTTCAAAATAATTTAAAAACTTAATTATAATTAATGAAATTTTATTTTTAGGTGTAAGAAAATTGATGAAATCGCAGATTTATTAAATCCTTATTTCTTTAAATCTTTAAGCACCATAAAGCATTGCAATATCTCACAGCTCACAGCACAAGTCGTATGCAACATCTAAATTAATATTCATAAGCAAATAAATAAGTAACAAACAAAAAACAAGCACGCGCCAGCCCCCAAAAATATGTACCTAGTTGGGAACTAAGGCGATATACGTAAGTAGGTACCGCTCTTCCCGCGTCTCACCTCTTGTCCCCCGCACGATTAACCCGTCTAGACGCGTTCGTCGAACGACTGTATGTATTATTTGACTGTGCTATAACTGTTTCTATTCTTCTCATCAAGTTGTGCTAATAGAACTAGTGGGAAAAAAGTATCACTAGTTCTATCATAGAACTGTTCAATAGAACTAGTGGGAATGATTCGACAGCGCAAGGATGATGATGATGGCGGATCTTCAACAGTACCACAGATTATACCTATAATATACAAAGCATTATATACATTAGCAGTAATACCTAAACGTTTTATTCTCTAATTTATCTCCTTGTTGCACTATATCATCGTACTAGCGCTTGTCTTCGCTTGTCTAAAAATACAAAAACGTAAGTAGTAAGTCATTATCATACGAGAGATAACACTGTTCAGTTTAATGTCCACGTAGCACGTTGGTATAACACTACGAGCATTTCAGCCAGGAGTACGGTTAAGCTTTAAAAGACCCACCATACCCCCAAGGGTATTGCCAGGGCTACGGTGGGTCCGCAGCGCACAGTTTTTATATTAACGTACTGTTTTAGGTTTCCATTGAATGAAATGTACTTTTTTAATAAATGTTATAAATAAATCACATCGACTTTTTATTTCCCTACCTTAAATGAATTAATCAAATTTACTTTGAGGCGCATTGAATTTACTCAAGACAGACAAAGTGATCATGTCGCATCTGAGTCAAATTATTGTTTGTGAAACGGTCAGTATGATGTCACAATGCGCTTCGGTCCAGAGAGTATATGTTTATCTCTATTTCGCGCTTGCGATTAGATGTGCTATCTCACTTACACTTCTTATCTAATTCTTAGTGTGTCGTTTTGACATATTTATATTAGTGTGCGTACGCTTTTCGCGATGCGTGCCACTCGTAAGCTCCGTCATGTTACCTTGTCAGTAACCTGTCTACGGTTTCTTACTAGTATGTCTATGGTTTGAACGATTGAGTTTGGAATACGAATTACTTTGTACTTTTGCGAAAACGTACATGAGGGGGTGGAGGGGGATTTTGCGGAGCAACGACGTACGTCCGCCCTCAATCACGCCTAGACAGGCACTGATGAACGGCCGGCGAGCGATATAATGCCAACATTTTGACTATTTTTTTTCTTGGAGAAAAATGATAACGAAATTACGAAATCTGTTTTTACCATTTATTTTAAAATAAAGAGCTGTTTCTATTGATAATACTTTCATATAAATTCATTATGGAATCTCTAAGCAGTACACGTTTAAAATTGTGATTTAGTGCCATGTTTGACATTTTTTTTTATCGAACCAATCATTCCAAATCGTGTTTCTATCTTTACGATTTACTAGAAGATATGTTCAACTTTTATACTTTAATTTTTATTCATTAAAAATATCATAGTTCATGGGACTTTCAGACGTTCAAAAATCTTAAAAAGTACTGCAACCTCGCCTTAAGAATACAAAATGTCACTACCTCATTGAATGCCGTGGGTGCCGTAAGAGGCGACTAAAGAAAATACACTAAGCCAAAATGGCTTAGTGTATATCTTTGTAAGTTTGTTGTGTGCGGCGAGGTGTTAATACTAAACCGAAATATAAAAAAATATATAATGTGTTTATAGTTCTGCTTAGTATGTTTTTGTCCAAGATTTTTTGACGAAATAGAGATTTTTGGTATTTTTATCATAACGGCCATGATCTTTATGTACATACATACTAACATAAGCTCACGCCTATTTATCGGAGGAGTAGGCAGAGGCTACGGAACGCCATTTACAACGATCCTGACATATCTCTCTTGCTTCATTCACTCCCATCAAATTCCTCATACATGCTCTTCGGTTCAGGGTGCTTCTAACCTGTCCTGTTTTTTGGATTTCTTCAATCAGGTCTCCGCCTAGGTATTCCCTTTCGTCCTGTACCATTCATACTTGCCTCATATATCTGTTTGGTCAGTCTTGCGTCATCTATCCTCTCCATGTGCCCAAATCATCGCATGTCACTACATCTTCTTTTACCCCTTAACATTCGCTTATAACACAATTTTTTACTCTGTCAGTCAAAGACACACCACTAATAGTTCTCAGTACTCTCATTTATACAGCAATTATTCTACTTTCAAGTCTCTCCTGCCATACCCTAACTTTTAGTACCATACATATAGGTAGGCACTAATAATCCTCTTTGCACAGCCAAACTTGTCTTTCTACATACATACATACATAGACTCACGCCTGTTTCCCCGAAGGGGTAGGCAGAGGCATATTAAACGCCCACTTTTCGCCAGTGATTTGATCCCACGTAATAGGTGGTGAGCCTATTGCCGCTTATCGCGATATTTTGTTTGCCAGAGCCTCGTCCGTTGATCGGCAGGTGCACCATTTGCAGGTGAGGTTGGCGCGGGACCCTAAGTTCTTGGTGGGAACCCTATGCACCCTGTGTCTTTCTGGCTGTTCATAAACGCTTTTAGAGCTCTATCTACTATTTTATCCGCATTTACTTTCCTTTCAATATCTTTATGTAGGTACTCTATCTAATCTAAAGTGATATCTAAATTAGCTCTGGTGAATCTGAATGCTCTATTGCAATTTCTCCCCTAATACAGAAGTGATAGGATGAAACTGGTCGATGCTTTACCAATTTATATTAACTCATCATTGCCCAAGGCAAATTCTTTAACAATATTATGTCATCATGATCATCAGTCCGGTATACATACTGTCCTGCTGTTAGGGACGGCCGGCAATTTCTCCCCTAATACAGAAGTGATAGGATGAAACTGGTCGATGCTTTACCAATTTATATTAACTCATCATTGCCCAAGGCAAATTCTTTAACAATATTATGTCATCATGATCATCAGTCCGGTATACATACTGTCCTGCTGTTAGGCACGGCCGTCATTTTACTATTAGAAGGATAAAGCCATGGCTACCACCGTCGTGACGCTTGCTAAGAGCGGGTTTGCAGACTTCACCATGTCTTTTGAAAACATTATGGAAATCTCTCTAACGTGCAGGTTACGTCACGATGCTTTCCTTCTCCGCCAAGCAAGCAATATTAAAACTTGTATTACATTTATATAAAATAAGCTAATCTACTTATCCACCCGCTGGTCTCGTGGCCCAACCATCATGCGTGTGAATCCACCTGACGTGACATATTGTATGTTCATAAGACTGTCTGCGCGAATGCCGACTGGAACACAGATAAGCGAAATATTTTATACGAAGCCGGCTCTCCTTCATACACTCGTGGTATCTGATGATGGAAGTGGAAGGTATTTTCTTATCTGTTGGAAAGTATGACCTTTGTAGTAATTTTGTATCGTTTTCTTCGCTGTTTGCTTAGATGAATAGATGCGTGTGTACAACATTGATAAAATCGAAATATATAACACACACACAGTCTCACGCCTATATCTCCGCAGAGGTAGGCAGAGGTATATTGCTACACCCACTTTTCGCCAGATTTATTTTAGTCCCACGTAATAGGGAGCGAGCCTATTGCCGTATCGTATCGAACTATATTTGTAATGTGAAGACTATTTTGAATTGGCTTTTATTCATAATATATTGTCATCAATATTACATTTTTAGCTAAGCCAACTTCTTTTAATAAATAATTGATTGAATAGAGATTATGAGGAAAAGAGAAGCAACTTATCAGTATAAGTTATATATATATATATATATATATATATATATATATATATATATATATATATATATATATATATATATATATATATATATATATATATATATATATATATATATATATATATATATATATATATATATATATATATATATATATATATATATAGAGGTAGTCCTCTATAATAATAATTTGAGTATATTTGACGAAGTACCTAAGCTACAAAGTAATTTATTTTAGAAATATAGTTGACGAGATTTTTCAATAGCTATCAGTCTATCTGTAGCATTATACACTTAGTGGGTTTAAATGACTAGTTTACCTACAAATAAGACTTTAGTGTAGTGTGTACTGTACATAGATAAAAGCTCCTGTTGATTTGCGCCACAATAACAAGATAAAAGCCTTCTGCATCTAGCTGATGGCTACCTATTAATTTACTTAATAATATTAATTCCAAGATTACAATAGCAATTTCAGCTCAAGGGCAAATTAATACATAATATACACAACTCTTACTAACAGTTAATACGACTCTGACTTACTTACGAACAGCAGGTCATAGCACCGGTCATATCGTTTATCAGGCCATAACATTTAGGCCTAGAAGCAATAAACAGAATAGCCCCAATTCTGTTGTTCATTCACTAAACTGAATTTAGATTGTAGATTGATTATAGGCAATGTATATTTTGTCTACCGATTCTAAATTATTGGCGTCTTGTTGAGTTGAAGTGAGAATATGCAGTCATTTAAAATCATCGTTTATCTAGTGATACTAGGTACTATTTAAAACGAAACTTGTGAAAAATATGATTTAAGTTATTTAGTTAGTCCGATATTTCAGACCGATACCAAGCTTCATGAACATGAATTCACACCACGATAAAATATCATCTCGGAAGTTGAAATGCTTATAATTATAGTAAAATTTAATTTTGACATTTTGCTGCTATCTCTTTTTAATGTTATCTTGGAGAAAGAGACAGCAGTAGTCTAACATTAGTTTAGTTCGCGCACAGTGAAATCATTGCAATTGTATCATACGAGTAGTTTACGATCACGTCCATTATTACCTTTGGTCATATTAATTATTACAGCTTGAGAGTGCCTTGCTTTGTTCAGCTTTTGCAGTATTAAGGAGCTGTCTTTACTTAACTCTGGTCGATACTGGTTGATAAGTTAAGTCTTTGAACTCTGATGACTGGTTGACTGGAACGACCAGGGCTATCTCTCGTGGTCCAGTAAGGAGTGAAAGAGAACTAAGAGTTCAATAGTACATTATTTTCGGCCTAAAGTCATCCTAGTTACGAAAATTCAAGTCTTTAGCCGTGAAAGCCGGGACATTCGACGCTAGTGATGCTTACGAGGTATCCTTTATTAGGACTAAAATGCACAGTAAAAACTGCCTAAGCTATCTAAATACAAACTGCTGCCCCTTTTTATGCACAGGAGATATGGCTCACTTTTATTTTCTTAACTTCCACAGACTGCTATATGTTGTGTCACATTATTCTAACTGGCTGTCATGATAATCTTCGTGGTTTTGTAACTGGAGCAGACAAAAACCTCAAATATCAAACAAGTTTCTTAATATCATACTATGTTTATAAAACAATCCAAAAACATTTCACGAGTACACTAGCCGTCAATGCACCACAGTTGCAATATCCAATCAGTAAATCCCCTGTACTACAGATACCTGAAGCCACAACCATTCACTCAATTTTACACTTCGAATAATCTTCGAAAATCATCGGGACAACCGCTACATCCGACCTCTGGCGATCCGTCCATGCGTAACGTCACCGTATACGTCACTCATTCTACCGTGCTGGAATGCTTGAAGTAACTAGTGACGTAACCATGGATCGCATGCTGTGCTTGTTTCAACAGCCTGTATAATTTTATAGCAGTTTATCAAAATTACACTACATTTAATGCTAGAATTTCGGTAAAAGGAAATTATATAATTTGGTTGGATGAAGGCTTCTAAGTGTTCTAAATATTGGGAGTATGTTTTGGTTGAAAGCTTTAAAGTCTTTATTTGCTGGCTGCCGTATGGATGAAACTTTTGAATGAAGGATATCATTGTTTTTTAAGCGTATAAAAATTAAATGAGAGATGACAGATGCTTTTATTTTCAAATATTTTGAAAATAAAAGCATCTGTCATCGAGAGCGATACTTTCTCTGGACACAGCTAATTCTGTGAACCAATTATGATGCAGTTTCGCATGTACATAAACATGAGTAGTGCACAAGGTATTTGTGTCCTCCACAAACAAAACCAAATTCCATGCATGCAGAGTCACAACCGTGGTTGAAATGAAATATCTTCTATAAATATTTATCTGCCTAACCCTTTGCTTATACAAGTATCCTATTATAATTAAACAGTTAGTAAAACACGTACAACTAGTATTTCAACTACAATAACGCCTTTTAAATTGTACCAAAACTTTTATAAGAATATTTTATTTGCGTAATTTAAGCAGAATGGCTTTTGTTAACAAAACTTTTTTCTTAATGGCCGATAAAAGAGCGTTACGATTTGTTAATTGCTTTCCAAATTCTTTTGCCATCAGACGAATCTTTTGTGTTCGAAAAAGTCCTTTCGAGGTTAAAAGTATATTTATTAATTTTATAAATATCGCCAAACCTTTTTCGTATTCCAAAGTGTTGTTATGCGTAATTTCAGAGGCAGATATTACTATTAGCAATATAATTATATCCAGTTATTTTGATTTTGAAACCATACTCAATCTATTCAGACGCAATATCTAGATAGCTAAACTAAAATTAGCAAACGATTTAGAATTAAAAATGATTTCTTAACCATAAAATGACCGTGTTCGATTCCCGGGTCGGGCAAAGTGTTATTGGGTTTTTCCGTTAGGAAATTCTCAGTAGCAGCACGGAGTCTGGTAATGTGCCCGGTACGACAATAGGCTCGCCCCCTGCTACGTGGGACCTAAAAATTCATGGCGGTATGTGGGTGTAATATTACACCTCTGCCTACCCCTTCGGGGATACAGGCGTGAGCCTATAAAAAAGAAATGACCGTGTTCTGACGTAAAAAACTTACAAATATTTTTAACGCGGTAAAAATAAAGGCATATCTTCGTTATAAAACCTTTATCTACCGTTATGGCTCTGTCGTCCTAAAATAAAAAGGTTAGTAGCGGTGCTTTGTAAAATCGTAACAGAATGTAAAAAAATCGGCGCTTCCCTTCTACTTCCCAACCTTCCTTCTTGAGTATCTTTTAAGAGCCTATAAATAAGGTCTTCTCAGTGCCTGAAAATATCAATATTTAACGAAGGAGGTGTTTCAATTTCCACCTTTACTTTGCCCTTATTTTGTTAACATTGGAGTCTGTAATTTAAAATTGTAATACAAAAGTAAGCTACTTTGATTTTGATACGTCTATTAGTTTGAAAATAACAAGAGACTTTTGTGTGTGTGTCACCTAAGTGATACCTAATAATTATTTTAAAATAACATAGACTCCCCTGTATACTCGAAATGGTAGACAGAACACATTTTGCCATGTTATAAAATTTTAATAGAGGGCGTGCCTATTGCCCTTATCGGAAATATTGCTAGATTAAGTGATATTTCTGAGAATTCGGAATAACTCAGTAAAACATTTGCTCGACCCGGGAATCGAACCTAAAACCTCCCAGGACGTTTATATTTCGGAAACATTCTGCAAAATCGTACTGTACCTGTTACACGTTGCATAATGAAGTGCTTTTGCTAAATCGCCATACACATACACCACTATTCAAAAGAACATATCAACCTTATGTCGCAAATCAGTGACGATATTGGTAAATAACAGGATCAATAATTCTTAAAAAACATTCGACATATAAATATAAATCATGGTTAATTTAAAACCAGATAGACACGAAGAGCCGAAGATCGAGATCAGTGGCGTATTATTAGTAAAACCTATATACAACAGTTGGCTGAATCAAGAAGATGATGAATTGTAAACTGTCATTTTGTGCATAAATTGCACGATGGGAGTGACAGAAAGATTCGAACTCGCCTATGTCTTCTTGTTTTATGTATATTTTACAACACTCGCTTTAGTAAGGAATTACCTATGTATCGCGGTGGGCCCTACAAACATACTGTAACCAGACTCGTCACAATACATTTAAAGAACAATGTCCATTTCTGGCCCATTTCGGAACTCATGAACAGCACAATAGAGTTTCAATTAGTTGTTGAATAATCCTTTTTATTTATAACTTAATTTATAGGCATTACTAGAAGTGTGCCGTGAAACTTATTCAATAACTATGTTTAAAAAGATATTTTACCGTCTTAATAGATCCGAAACGTAATAGATCAGTAGTTGCCAGTAAAGAAATCATAAAATCGATGATCACTTCTTCTTTATCGATTTCACATTTTCTCTACGCAAAATGATTTTAATTACTAGCAAATCTTTCCTTGGTCCTTAAACATTTTTGATGTGTGTATTTTTAAGGTATATTTGCGATTAACTACAATAAAGTTCGATTATGAACCAAATATATAGATTGATAACAATGATAACCTATGTCCGAAGTCTATATCGATTAATCAATATCATTTAAAAACTGCAATATGGCAACCCTTTTTTTTACTCTTAGTAAATGTCAATAATGTCATATTCAATTTATTTTGTTTGTTATTTGCTCGTACGCATTGTGAATGCTTTTTTATATTTTCGGATCGATTTTACAACTTTTGGCTTTTTCTTTCGTATTTCTACCCTTACCAAACTATTAACTCATTCCTTTTTACTCAAAAGAACGAAATACTTTTACTATCCTAACAAAAGTATGTACAAACCTAATATTTTTTGAGCATATAAAGGTACTTCTTGTTATAAAATTATGCCTGTGGTGGACCTCTTTATCATTCTCAAAATTCTACTTTAACACTTTTTTATCTAATGCAATAACAACTACTACAATTCTTGACTGTCCACATCTGGGCTATGTCTCTAAGAAAAATGGGCATTGTTCTTTAGTTTTCATTAGGTAAATCTTATTCAATTTAGTCTGATAAACATATCAGCAATTTGTTCATCACCATTACATGCAACTTAAAACATTAAGTTGCATGTAATGGTGATGAACAAATTACTATTTTCTGGCAATTTATAACTTTACTAATTCAATATTGCTACTAAGCTTGTTCGCTTTACCTAGAAACCGTTGCAAACTCGCTAACATTCTGTGAATCAAAATAAACGAATAAGCGTGCATCGGAGAGAGTAAATGTTACGTGGAAACATTTTTGGCTATATGCGGTTTTATTTATTTTACACGCAAATAAATTTTATTTATAAAAATTGTGTGAATAGTTCTAGATTTTTCTGTTGCGTGTACGGTCAGTTTTGTATTGTTTGTATGTAACAAGATGGTACATCTAATAAATTAACTACAATTCTGATAAGAAGCGGATTCACTGTTCAGCCCAGCTTTCGTAGATTTGAAGAAGTTATGAAGTGTCAATTTACATTCAGTCGTATTATTTGGTTGTCATTTGAGGTTTAGAAGCACACGTTCAAGAGCAATTTCCGACAGAGTAGTTCAATTTACCTGAAGTGAAACAATTCTATCCTATTCGTGAGTACCTATCAGAATAAATATTGTATTAGCAGTTGAAAGCTTGTAGCTACTACCTATGGCAATATAGCTGAAACTACACATCTTGATATGCATACACAATTATAAATTAAATTAGAGACTCTGTCTGTGATTTCTAAATTACTTTATTTTTCAAGTGCATTTAAGTAAGTTATACGATACAAAACCATAAACGAAGATCTTGTTTATTTTTGTCTGTCTGTCTATCTGTCTGTTTAGATAGATTATACTTTATTGAACACCAAAACAAACAAAGTATTTACAGAAGTATATAACTTAAAACTAGTGTGCAATTGGCTGCCTTATCGCTAATAGAGCAATCTCTTCCAGGCAACCGCGGATGGACAGAAATGATGTAGGTTAACAGTCATGTATATTGATGGTGTAGCGTCAGTAATCTATAATTATTATAAATAAATAAGTACCTAAATATATACATATTGTAATATACACTTACATAAATACATACTATATTATACTATACATACTACATTATATATATATATATATATATATATATATATATATATATATATATATATATATTATACTATACATACTATATTATACTACTATAACATACATAAGTATAGGTAATATATGATACAATACATATTATAAATAAAATATGATTATATAATTATAAGGAAGCAGTGAACAGAACACTTGTAGAACGACAGCTATACAATATAATTATGATAAATTAACAATGCTTATAATTATTGGCGTTAGATTGACAGGTAGTGTCTTTTTAACATACACTTAAATATGTTAAGTGATTTGGCTTTACGGATTTCTAGTGGCAATCCATTCCACAGGCGTGCAGCTTGAACTGTAAAGGATTTTCCATAGTAATTGCTAGAATGGATTGGCATCGCCAGGGTCAAATTCTCAGACGACCTCAAGGACCTTATATGTGTGTCATGAAGGAACTTAAAACGTTCTTTGAGATAAAAGGGGGTACTGGGATTAAATAAAACATTATAAAGTAATGTAAGAATGTGAGTATTCCTGCGATGACGAATTGGGAGCCACTTGAGTCTGTTGCGAAATTCTGAGACATGATCATATTTGCGTAATCCAAATATAAGTCGTATACAGAAGTTTTGAAGGCGCTTAAGTTTGTCTAGCTGCTCCTCCGTGGGGTCAAGATAACTGACATCAGCATAGTCGAGAATAGGCAACAGCAGCGATTGTGCAAGCGCAATTTTTGTAGCAGTCGGATGAAAGTTGCGTAGTCTACGCAGAGATCCGGCTGATGCAAATAGTCTGCGACTCACCTCCTGTATTTGTGGTACCCAGGATAGATTCTCATCAAGGTAGATCCCCAGATTTTTAACCTTCTTAGTATAAAGGAGATCTTTTCCGTCGAAGGTAATTAGTGGTAGATCGGACCAGTTAATGTTTGCAGTCATTCTTGGGCTACCAATAATAATTAACTGAGTTTTATCAGGATTCACCATCAGTCCAGATTTCTTGGTCCACTCGCAGATCTGAGCCAAATCTGTGCTAATGGTTCTACATGCATCTGGTAACTCATCTAAGGGGGCTTGCGTGTAAATCTGTAAATCATCTGCGTAAAGGTGGTAGGATGAAAGTAGTTGGTTAGAGATAGAATTAATGAATATCGTGAAGAGTAATGGAGATAGCACGCTACCCTGTGGTACCCCGGCATTCGTGTTAGACCAAGTGGAATAAGAGTCTTCAATGCGTATACGTTGCCGGCGACCAAACAGGTAACTATGAAACCAGTCAATTGCCGTTGGAGATATGTTAAGAGAGCGGAGAATGCCGAGTATGATGTGAAAATCCACGGTGTTAAAAGCATTGCTGAAATCGAGCAAGGACATAACCGTTAGATTTCCACAATCCATACCTTTCCGAATGTCATCAGTGATGTGTACCAATGCAGAGACGGTACAGTGGCCGGGACAGAAACCAGATTGGTATGGATTAAGGAGCGAATTTTTATGGAGAAAGGAACTGAATTGAGTGTGGATTAGGCGTTCAAGGACTTTTGACAGAAAAGGTAGTAAGGATATAGGACGGTAATCTGAAAAGGAACAAGGCTTAGGTTTTTTAGGTAGGGGAATTATAAGTGCATCTTTCCACGCTGACGGAAAGATGCCACGGATAATGGACTGGTTTAAAATGTTGCATAGGATTGGAAGGATTATATCTAGGATGGGAAGGATCATTTTCCTGCTGATACAGTCATCACCGACTGCATTGGACGCAATTGCCATAATACTCTTCTTAACATCACAATCGGTGAATTGCGAGAAGACAAAAGGAGAATAATCTGGGGTTGGTAAGGATGAAAGATATTGTAATGTGTTATTTTTAACATTTCCATCAAATTTGGGTGAAGAAGAGAAATGAGCATTAAGAGAATCTAGATTTATATTGTTTGGGATAGATTGGTGCCTAGTCTTACCAACTCCTAAAGTGTTGAAAAATTTCCAGACCTTTGCTGGATCACCGTTTCAACGGATTTATGTATATGTTGGCGTTGTGCTTTCCTACACACCTTGTTGCAGTGATTTCTTATACCCACATAATTTCCCATGTTGGAAGGAGTTGGCCTGTGCTTTACTTTTGTCTTCGCTGCAGCTTTTTTTGTCATCATCTTCTTGATGTCCTCAGTAAGCCAAGGTGCGGGCAAATGTTTTATTTTTATAGCGCGAATAGGGGCATGAACGTCATATAGCTTAAAGAGATTGGTTGTCAGAATGTGCACCTTAGTGTCCACGCACTCGGTGGACAGCAGTGGTTCGCAGTTTTGGCAGCATCCTCACGCAGTTCGTCAAGCACCATGCCACCAAAAACGCTGCAAAACTATTGTCGGCTTCGCTTTAGGTGGGCGTATTTTGTATGAGAGATAGATAAGGTCATGGTAGGAAAATGCATCGGCAGAGCATTGACCATGCCTGTAAACGAAATTAGGAGAAGAAACTAAGATGAGGTCTAGTAGAGAAGGAACAAAATTAGGAAAGTGATGTGTCACATTAAGCTTTAATATAGTCATATTACAGGATTCTGTAACACGACGAAAAGACGTAGTTCGAGAATCACATTTAAGGAGACAGGTATTAAAATCTCCCATAATAATGGAATGATCATAAGATGGCGTAAGATTTTTCAGGATTTGCTCGAAGGAAGAAAAGAAATTTATGCGACACGAAGGAGAATAATATACGCCGAGCAACACTTTTGTATGATGGAGTTCCACTTCTAAGAAGAGATGCTCGCCAGCATTCGACGGTGGTGGCTGCGATGACATAGTGACTATATGATACGGAATGTGAGCACGTAAATATATGGCAACACCGCCACCACCGCCACCACCGCCAAACGCGCGATCATTCCTAATTAGTTGGAAACCTGGGAGAGAATAAGAAGTCGATAAGAGACACGGTTTCAACCATGACTCAGAGATAAGAATTGCATGTATGTTTTTGCAATCAAAATTGGCCAGCATATCTGGGAAATGGGCTGGAATACTCTGTGCATTTAAATGGACTACATTAAAGTTCTTGGGCACGTCTGAAAACTGTGATTGGAGAGTGTCTCCCAGAGACGGTATACTAGTAAAGCTATCATCAAAGCTCGTAGCTGTTAGAAAACTGTCATCGTCGCTAATTGAGTCTGTAACCGACATATAAATATAAAATAATAATAATAAATATATAAAATAATAATAAAATATAATAATATATAGTACTTATATAGGCTATATAAATAAATAATTTAATACACAATAAAAATTGTAACTACGTTAAGCGTATTCATTTTGTCCACCCGCCAGTAAAATGCATTATCGAAGAAAGATAACAAATGTGAAGAGATAAATTTTAAAACTAACAAATATAACAATATAATTAAGATAAAATAATATACCAACACACAAAATTACTCAGAGTAGGCATTAACACTATTTCAATTTCGTACATTTCCAAATCTAAAGACTACATATTTTTTTTTTTTTTTACGAGAAACGGAACGTTGCGTGACATAATTGTCAACTGACAATTATGACAGATTAGTTTTCCATTCATTGTTGACATGACTTAACAAAAATAAAACTAAAAATAGTGAGATTAAAGTAACAGTGAGGGTGAAATAACAATATAATACGTTAATTACCTACGTATGAATGAATGTTACGTAAAAGGCCTACTTCTTCGTGCCGGCTGCTCGCTTGATCTTGGGTGCAAGTGGTTTGGCTGCGGGCTTCTCCTCGTCTGCAAGTTTAATCCTGCCTTGATCACCGACGCTCGTAATGCGATGGCGGTTGCCGTCGGGGCCCAAGGTGTAAATGTAGCCCTCCCGTGTCCAGCACTTCGCAACGCCGAACTTCGCCCGTGCAGCCATAAAAGCGTTGTGCCGCGAGCGTGTCAGGAACTCGGAGAGCGTGATTCCCGTTCCCTTCAGCTTTGTCTTGGCGAACCACATGTTGTCCCGCACCACAAGAGACTCAAATTTAATAAGAATGGGCCTTGCCTTGCCGCTGGAGGTCAGACGCCCCATCCTTTGACAGCGGCGTATGTCATCAGATGAGAAGGTGTCCATCTTAAGACGCTGCTTGACAGTCTCCACCACCACCTGAGTTGTCACCTCATCTTTGCATTCCTCGACACCATGAAGCAATAATATCTTCCGGCGGCTCCTCATTCCTAATTTGTCCACCTCACGACCCACAACTTCAAGCTGCTGCGAGAATGTCTTCAAGGACTGCAACACGAAGGCTTTGAACATGGCAAAGTCATCTGCCAAGCTTCCCGAGCTTTGTTGAGGTTTCTTCTGAAGCTCTGCCTCAAACCGAGCCATACACTCCTCAAAATATGTCTGCATGTCAAGGATCTTAGAGACATCAAATCCTTCCATTGTGTGTGATTCTTTGTATATCTGTCAGTTTTTGGAGATAATACTTAACCAGCAGGTAGGTATTTACCGTTAGCTATTTATTTTGGTCATTAAACTTATTATAAACTTAAAATAAACTGTTTTATTATTTTTTTAATGTAGAGCAATTTCAAATTGTACTTGCTGTCACAACTACCCACCACTTTTTTGTATATCCCGGGTAATCCCTAGAATCGCTAACCCGATTTAAGAGTATAGTTTAGATGAAGGAGTTTGTATATAGAGGCTGCATTTTGACTCCGTAAGTTGTCACTGTATTCGAGATATTGAAAATAATGCGGGTAAAACCAAAAAGAGATAGTTAGTAATAAATATCTAGAAAATAGGTACTAACAGTCTACATCGCATCACGCAATGAGACCACATAAGCTCTTTAATGTCTTAACTAACATAATGCTCTAGCGTTACTTACAAAGTACCAAGTTTCAGTACATTAAAACTCCGAGTGAATTTAAATGTATTTTAACTTGTTGACGTCGTTAATCTTTTACTAGAGCTAATAGTTTCTTTAAGGAGACCTGATTAAATTACTTTTATTTTTCTACTAAGTTGTTTATGAAGCAAGAAATTGCTTTTACCAATAGTTATGGTCGGATAATGATAAATAAGTTAAACTTTATTTTCTTTACTTCATTTTAAATGACTGCTCCAGCAGTAGTAATAAAACCATTAGCGCGAGGGACTTGATAAAAATACAACCTACAGATACAAAGTATACCCGGACTCTGAACAACTATTCATGGATCACACAAAGCGCTGTATGGTGTCGGGATCGAACCCACAACACTCGCCACAGTATTAAGCGGTGAAGCGGCCGCTTTAAATACTACGCCAGCTGAGCAGTCTACTCGTGACCATGATACAATGTTTACTATGATAAAAATAATTTTAGATTTCTTTCTCATCTTCTTTCTCTTAGCGTTGTCCCAGTTTCAATCTGGGGTCCGCTTACTAGTCTAACCGGATTTGGCTGAATATTAGATTTTCCACAGAGCGACTGCCTGTCTGACCTCCGCAACCCGAAGGGATAGCGATATTCCATGGTTTAGACTAGTGTCAGTTTATTTAGAAGGTACTGACGCCCTGTAACGACTGTCAAAGATCTTCATGACAACCGGGACCGTCGGCTTAACGTGCTCTCCGAGGCACGGGACAAGCGATAATTAACAATTCAATACGCACATAACTCCGAAAAGTCATTGGTGCGCGCCGTGGATTCGAACCCGATACCCTCTGCATGGCAGTCTGTTGGTATATCCACTCGGCTATCGCTGCCTCCACTCGGCTATCGCTGCCTAGATTTTATTATTATATTTCTTTCTCATATCAGTACTATATTACCTTGTCGATCTTTGTACATATGGGTGCAAAGATTGTGCAGCCATCTATTTGGAGTAAATATTGTTTAATTTACTGAATCCTATGGTGTACCCTGAGGAGGCAGTGACATACACTATTTGACTGACCCTGTTAGTGACGGCTTAGTGGTCGGTGTGCCTTTGATTCCTATCATTATTTTAAAATATTGCAATAATTATTTTAAATAATTACGCGGTAGCCGTAAAGTTATGTCAAATGTTTTGGTCAGCCTGTAGTTTTCTATAGAAGTTGTATTACGAAATTAGTTAAAATCACATTCTAGCTAAAAAATCTACTTATACCGTTAGATCGAATTTAGGGTTCTCAACTTTTACTCATATCCTATATATTTTTCAAAAGAAATACCTACATAGAGACGCATTATATGCTTATAACTCTTGAATAGTTCACAGAAAAGACCCGTACTTTCAAAACGAAGTTTTAAAGTAAAAATAATATCTCCACTTTCTGTTTACTAAGATATTTCACATTCAAATTTCATCATCGTTTTCAAAGAAAATAGAATAAGACATCTGAGCCTTCATATAACTTTATATTATCTTATACTAATATATAAAGCTGAAGAGTTTGTTTGTTTGTTTGGTTGAACGCGCTAATCTCAGGAACTACTGGTCCGATTTGAAAAATTCTTTCAGTGTTAGATAGCGGGGAAGGCTAAAGTCTATATAACATCACGCTATGAGCGACGGGAGCGAAGCAGTAGCCTTAAATAACGCGGGTGTAACCGCGGGCATCGTCTAGTAACTTTATATTATTAAGAATAGTTGGTTCATTATTTTGCGTAATTGTCCAACAAAGCTCTTCTAAATTTACTGAAACACAAAAATAATTGATTGTCTTCTTCGACTCCGTGTGTTCTTGGACGTTAAACGAGCCATTTAAAAATTTTGTAAAATATTGTCGAAGAATTTACGTTGCACGTTTTGTATAATATTATTATAATAGCCGATAGACGTTTACTGCTGAACATAGGCCTTTACCTTCTCCAAGGCTCTCCTTCTTTCTATAAAACAAAAGACAAAACTTCCCGCGACCCCAATAAGAGAACCCATCAGTTCACCTCGCGAGAGTCCTACGTCTACGTTGTAGATATAGATTATTGAAATACATGTCATCCGCAGTTTTATAAGCATATCTGAATCTCCACTAAATTCTCGCTTACGGAGGCAACAGGACTTACAACCATTTGAGGACAGACAAAAATATACACTTCAGTCAAATATGACAACAGCATCTGAAGAAACGACTGATGACCCGTGAGGCATGCGTGGAAAGGTTGGATATGGACAGTTCGTCGTTAAACTGAGTGCAAAACGCTAGGTAAGGCTTTGTCCAACGGTGACGATTTTCAGCTGAAATTATGCCTTAGATAATTTAAATATTATCTGATAAAATGAATTTCCTATTGCAGTTAGTTAGTCTGAGCCAAACTGGCCGTGTTTTGTTACGGAGTTGCTTATAAATTTCCAGAAAACCCCACTATTACGTAAAACATTAATTACAACTGCAAATAAGATAATTTGATACACCTATCACCTCTTCAATATAACATGCGATAAACCCTGCAGCAACAAAATCCTGACGTCATAGAACCTTTTATTAAAAATATAAATCCCTTCCAGATTTATGCTTTCAGACGCCACATGACACTTAATGTCACGCATAACAGCACAACATCAATATTTATTCGACTTTTCGTCGACAATCAAAGCGCTGTTAATCACTGGACGAAGGCATTTTTATTTTTCTGTTTCCACTGTACCAAACATTTTTCAACTATAACGGCGAATACATTTCTGATGGCAGATTTTTGTGTTTGGTAACACGGAAAGCTTTTGAGTGAAGTATAGTAGATAACACTTGTTATCTCAGATATCCAGAATACTCAGGATATTCTGAAAGATACTTATCTTTCAGGATATCCTGAGTATTCTTCCTTGCTGATTCAATATCACACAATAGTTTATATTTTCGAACCGATTTATCATTTCGTTGCAAACTAAAGAACGCTTACAGCCCTATCGTTTCATCCGTGCCTTAGAAGCTGATTTATTGTCTATAACTGTATTTAATAGGATAAAATATTCAATAAAACTGTTGAGTTACTTTACTCCAAGTGGTGAATAGCTGAACTAAAATCTGTCATCAGGGATACCAGAGCAATATTTTTATTTCGGTAGAATAGGCTTGTGTCCTAAAATGTAATTAGCGATCGATTTGTTCCTTTATTAGATGTTAAACTGAAATACCTGATTTTTTCTTCAAAAATCGATCAGCAACATTACTAATTACGGCTTTTTAGAAACATTTTTGAATTTGACACGAAAAAGCTGTAAATTATCATGGCGGTTGAGTGATATCACAAAGTCCAAAACAAAACAAACCGTGAATGAAGTCTGGTCTGTCTGATGTACCCACTTTTATATTGTTATAATCGATTTGATGCGTAGAAAGTTTGACGTTTTAGTTGTAGGTATTTACTACTAAAGCGTCAACAACATGAATGGCGGACGTACTGTTTGACGTAATGCTCTCTGATTGGTGTTCAATGTCACAAGAATAAATACATTATTTTTAGTTTTAGAATCCTAAAAATAACATTAATCTTACCTTTTTTATAATAAATAATAAACTTTATTGACATCTTAAAATAATAATGAATCTATAGATACTACGATCAAACCGATTTATTCTTAGTGGACGCAAGCCTATTAAGCAAATAAATTATATAGTATAAATCTACAAAAATAATTTTGATTTAGAAGATTTATTTCCTCATTTAAAATGAGTTCCGGAAATGTAACATTCCACCAGAAAAACAAGTCAGCAATATCGTGTGACCTGCTATGTTTGACAAGTAATTCGTCATCAGATGAATCAATTGCAGATACATTACCTGAGCAAGACATACACTATGACAACGTATATGTAACAATCTTACGGGAACAAATAAAGTCCCTCACTGACCAACTAGATAGCGCTCACCAACAAATCGACGAATTATTAATTAAAAACAGCAGAAAAAAAATACATATTTGAAAACTATATGTACAAGCACTCCTCGCACTAATTCTTCGCGTAGAAAAAGGAACAGAAAGCAGTGCTGAAAAACATTGGACTTTGAACATGAGGATAGTGATGCCGGAATTACGGAGTTCAAGTCAGACAGAGTTCAGACTAATGAAAACCTACCGAAAACGCCACTGATGAAAAATAATAACGTAAAAGAAGACAACATTAATATAGCTAATCAACAACGAACGGCAACAAACAATGATATAGCATATAAGGTGCCCACTCAACCGAAAATCATAATACTAGGAGACAAACATGTTCGAGGACTTTCAGAAGTCTTAATAAATGGAAGGAAGAGCACTTGGAATGATTGCAACTCTGTTTCGGCCTTAGTCAAAACTGGTGCGCCGTCTTCACAAATCCTATAAGCAATACAGAAACTTTTAAATCAATTAACGATCAAGACATAGTTATTCTGTCTGTTGGAACAAATGATAAAAATCCTTCTTATTTGTATAAGGAATTATGTGTAGCACTCAATAATTCAAAAATATGTCAACTAATTTATTTACTCAGTGTTCAAAGTAACCAATATTTAAATGAAAATATGTTAAATCAAGTTTTAGCTCAAAGTTACTGAAACTGTAAATTTATTGACGCAAATTATTTTTATAGTTATAAGAGCTCTTATCGGAGAGTGTGAACGAAAATGGAAAAGTACTGCTTGAGATTTGTTTGGAGTGGAGCCTTTGTGTGACAAACACCATGTTTGATCATAAAAGGATACATATGTATACGCGAGAGGCGAAAAATGTTACAAGAAGTATGATTGATTTTGTGATAGTATATGAACGATTGAGAAATAATGAGTTGGATACAAGAGCATATCGAGGGATCGGCATCCACACAGACCACTTCTTGGTGATGAGCTGGATAAGTGGGCTCTTTAAAGGATGGCGACACCGAGAGCGTAATGAAAATAGGGTCTTGGAAAGAATTAAGGTAGAAAATCTACACGAGAAAGATGTGAAAGATGAGTATAAACGAAGATTGATAGCAAAATTTGAGAGGTTTGATTGCATAAATGATATGGAAGAATTATGGCAGGCCTTTAAAGAAGAGGTAATATATGTAGCGTCTGAAGTATGTGGTGTGATCAAGAGAAGGAAAATACGAAAGGTTAAGAATACATGGTGGGACAAGGATGTACAATCAGCAGTGTCAGAGAAGAAGAAAGCTTGGTCAGATTGGTTGGCTGCCAGAGCAAATGAAAGAATGGGAAAAGCAACGAGTGTAGACATAGATGAAGCAAGAAAGGAGTTTGTTAGGTCAAAAAGAATAGTGAAAGAAATGGTTAAAAGGAGAAAAGAGGAAAAGAAATATGAGTTTGATAGCAGATTATCTGACGATTTCCAGAGGAACATTAAGTTTTTCTGGAAATCCGTTCGTGCAGTTCGAGGAAGAACTTAATCCTCAGAACACACATCCATCAGAGACGAGAATGGAAAGATAGTAAATGATGAATCGTGCGTGCTGAAGAGATGGAAAGAGTATTTTGAAAGTTTATTTGAAAGATCGGCGACAGAGACACCGATAGCTGAAATGAATGGTAACGATAGCAATGATGAAAGCGTTATTGGCGTGGATGAGATTGTGAAGGCACTGGGAAGTATGAAAGTAGGTAAGGCAGGGCATCATAGTTGGTCAGTTGCAGCGGTTATATAACTTGTGCTGGAGCACCGGCCGAGTACCTAATGACTGAGCCACAGCTGTAGTTGTAACTCTTTATAAAGGAAAAGGCTCGCAACAAGATTGCAAAAACTATAGAGGCATTAGCCTTCTCAGCATTGTTGGCAAATTGTATGCAAAGGTACTTATTGAAAGAGTTATGGAAGTAACCGACAAGAAAATATGGGATGTACAAGCGGGATTCCGAAAGGGTATGGGATGCACGGATCAGGTTTTTTCCTTGCGAAGCATAGCCGAAAAGTTTTTGGCCAAAGGTCAAAAGGTCTATTGCGCATTCGTGGATTTGGAAAAGGCTTACAATAAAGTGGTGAGGAATGAAATGTAGTCGGTGCTGTCAATGAATGGGGTGGACAGCAGCCTCATTCGAGCTCTGAAATCCCTTTATGAGGATTCTAGAGCTTGTGTGAGGATAAACGGGGCATACACTGACTGGTTTACCATCGAGAAAGGTGTTAGACAGGGATGTGTAGCATCGCCGTGGCTGTTTAACCTCTTCAAGGACAGTTGTTTGCAAGATTTAAAACATAGTGACTGCGCATTAAGGATGAATGGGTTACTCGTCAAATGCCTCCTTTATGCTGATGATCATTAATAATACTTGCATCTTCAGCGGAGGAGTTGCAGGAGATGGTAGCAATCATGCATGGTGCGTTAGAGAGGAAAGGAATGAAAGTGAATGTAAGAAAAACGAAAGTTATGGTTTTTGAAAAGAAGGAATGCGTTACGGCTTGTAATATTATGATCGATCGATGGACAGCGAGTGGAACAAGTGAATGAGTTTGTTTACTTAGGTACGTTGTTTACAAGAGATGGTAAGTATGAAAAAGATATTGAAAGGAGAGTTAATGCAGGTAATAGTGTGAATGGAGCTCTGAAAGCGTTTATGAACAGTCAAAACGTGTCCAAAAAGGCACGTTCGGCTGTACATAGAGGTGTGTTAGTGCCTACCCTTATGTATGGTAGTGAAAATTGGGTATGGCAGAAGAGATTTGAAAGTAAAATAAATGCTGTAGAAATGAGAGCACTGAAAAGTATGTGTGGTGTGTCTTTGACCGACAGAGTAAAGAATTGTGTGATACGAGAGTGGTGTGGGGTAAAAGAAGATGTAGTGACAAGCATTGAGAAAGGCATGTTAAGATGGTTTGGGCACATGGAGAGGATGGATGACGGTAGACTGACAAAGAAGATATATAAGGCAAGTGTGAATGGAAAAGGACAAAGGGGAAGACCTAGGCGGACGTTCTCTGACCAGATTGGAGACATCCTGAAAAAGGACAAGTCAGAAGTGCCCTTAACAGAAGAGCATGCATGAGAAACTTGATGGGAGTGAGTGAAGCAAGTGAGGTATGTCAGGATCGTTGCAAATGGCGTTCCGTAGTCTCTGCCTACCCCTCCGGGAAACAGGCGTGAGTCTATGTATGTATGTAGGTATCGACAAAATAATCGAACTTTCTTAAATCAACTTGGTTTTAAATTGAATATTGAAATTGATTATTTAAAATATAAGCAAAATTTTCTTAACAATAGACACTGGCATTATAAATCGTATAATAAACAAAATAATCTAGAGATTCGAAAAAAAGGTTGTTATCTGAAGATAATACTAGATTTTTTAAACCACTCGATAATCATACCACTTTGACGATAGAAAATAAAGGACAACTATCTGAACCAAACTGTAATCAAAGTTCTATAACACGTAACGATCTTTTTCGTCTGTGAACATATTTGTGTATTGCACCAAAATATTAATGACCTAATCAATAAATCAGATTAACTAAGCATTCACCTAAAAAATGATGAAGGTAAATCCATGGATGTTGTATGTTTGACAGAAACAAACATGAAAAATGGGGATCATGTACATTTATCTTTATTCAATTATACTCTTCACACGTATTTAGCTAGAGATGATAGAAATAGAGGTTGTTTTATATTGTTAAAAAGTAGTATTAAGGGTCATAAATTAGATTTAACAAAATTTTGCAAGCCCCACCTCATAGAATGTTGCACAGTAGAGCTTAGAAGTTTTTCATTGATAGTTATATGCATATATAGACCACCTAAATATGATAAGCTCTCTGTGAATGCGTTTTTAAACGGTTTAGATCTTATTTTAAACGAATTATGTCTAAGGAATAAAAAGAAAGTCATTTTATGCGGGGATTGCAATATAGACATCTGAAAGAAAACCTACAGCATCCTATGATTTGAAAATCTATTACATAGCTATAAATTTTACTATGGGTGTACGGGCACTGACATGATTTTTTAGCGGTACCTGTATCGATGGTATAATTCATAATGTTAGAGGCAGCAAATGTGAAATTGCAGAGCTTGCAATGTCAGATCATACTGCTCAATTGCTTAAATGCCCTACTGGTTTATGTTTAGACGTAAGTATTGTGTTGTGAAAATATTGAAAAATTCAAGGAATGCTTACAAAATTTGACATTTAATGATATTCTATGAATCCCATGACAGCTTCAAATTGTATTATGACTTATCAATCAATCAATCAATCAATCAATCATTAATTTGCTAGAATATGGTTACATTTTACAGTTTGTCAGTTTTTAATCGTACATCATATTCTGCTACATGTGGCGTGCAAAGATTAAATAATAAACATTAAATATACTTAACAGCTAAATACAATGAGATGATTAGTTTTTAACATTATTATTACATGTATAAATATAGTTGAGACCCAATTAGAATATTTACATAACGCACGCAAATAAGCACAATCACAAAAAAGCTACAGAGCCTTCAACGCCTAGCCTGCTTGGCCACAACAGGCTGCATGAAGAGCACCCCAACAGCCGCCTTGGAGATACTACTGGACCTAAGACCGCTGCACCTAATGATCCAGCAGGAAGCTGGCGCTGCAGCAATCCGTCTAGACAAGCTCGGGCTATAAAGAAAGGATGATCGAATTACTCACGCACGCCTAAAAGGGACCTTAACCAAAGAGATCCCGATGCTAGAGGCCGCTTGCGATCTCATCCCTAAAACTTTTGTCTTTGACAAAAAATATCGCATCCAATTGCAGGAGGAACACAAAGACTGCTCTGGTATACACGAAGTCAGAGTATACACAGACGGCTCAAAAACGAAGTATGGGACGGGTGCGGGCGTATTCTCCCATGACTTAAACATCAACATCTCAACATCCCTTGGCACCCATAACACCATATTCCAAGCCGAGTGTGTTGGGATAACAAGAGCCGCAACAGCAATCGCGTCTAGGAACGTAAGTGACCTGTCTATACGCATTATCACGGACAGTGCCTCGGTACTACAAGCTCTCGGCAGCAACTGCTTTAACAGCGGCCTCATCATGGAATGCCACCTAGAGCTGCAAAAGATTGCAGAGAAGAATCGGGTTACGCTTCAATGGATTAAAGGCCACAGCAACTCCGCAGGCAATGACGCCGCAGACCAACTGGCACGGCAAGGATCGGACGCAATGATAATGGGACCCGAGCCGATTGTACCGATACCAGCAAGCCAAATCAAAACGTGGCTACGTGAGAGAACCGCTCATGAACACGAAAAACAGTGGGCAAACATAAAAGAATGCAGAGAAACAAAAGATGCCATCCCCTGCTTGAACAAGCGACTCTCACACAAGCTGCTGCATTCTAATAGGAAAACACTAAAGCATCTGACGGGCATAATAACCGGCCACTGTCCACTCAACAAGCACCTATTCAACATAGGCGCTACGGACAGCCCACTGTGCAGGGGCTGTATGGAAACCGAAGAAACACCCGCTCACGTCATTCTGCACTGTGCAAGTGTGAGCGATCAACGGGCAAAGCTGCTGAACAACCCCAGAACCATGAGTGAAGCTTTAAACGACACCAGCCAACTAATGGCTTTCTGGAAGGAACTAAGGTGGTATGAGTAGTCGGCGTCAATGAAGTCGGCACATACGCACAATGGCCCAAATAAGTGGCTTAGTGCGGAAAACCCACGACCAACTATAACTATAACAACTATAGAATATTTACATACATACATACATAGTCTCACGCCTATAACCCCGAAGAGGTAGGCAGAGGTGTATTTCTACACCCACTTTTCGCCAGATATACTTTAGTCCCACGTAATAAGGGGCGAGCCTATTGCCGTACCAGGCACATTTCCAGACTCCGTGCTGCTACTGAGAATCTCGTGACAGAAAAACCCAATAACACTGCCCGACCCAGGAATCGAACCCGGGACCTCCCGATCCCACGCGCACATTTATGCCGCGAGACCAACGAGGCAGTCGTATAGGGTTTGATGTCGAGTTTTCCGTCTCTACGCAAAGATGGTATTTGCATCGTGTTATCCCTTAGTCACCTCTTACGACACCCACGGGAAGATAGGGGGTGGTGACACTTGTATTCTATGCCGTCATCCACACGGCAATAGAATATTTATTAATGAAATAATTTTAAATTAATTGCAATGTTATGAAGGAAGGCTGTTATGGCTTTGAGTAGTTAAAAATAGTGAAATTATGTCGGTAACAAACAATAATGGAATATGTCGAACAATTTAAAAAGAAAATAAAATTAAAATAACCTTTAAAAATGTCAAATAATAAAAAATAAATAATGTCAAAGTAATAGTAAAATGTCAAGCAGTATATAAAAAAAAATACACTAATAGTCTTAGGTCGTGGAAATACATTATAAAATTACAATTCAATAATTATACATACATACATAGACTCACGCCTGTTTCCCGGAGGGGTAGGCAGAGACTACGGAACGCCATTTGCAACGATCCTGACATATCTCTCTTGCTTCATTCACTCCCATCAGATTCCTCATGCATGCTCTTCTGTTCAGGGTACTTCTCACCTGTCCTGTTTTTAGGATGTCTCCAATCTGGTCAGAGAACGTCCGCCTAGGTCTTCCCCTTCGTCCTGTCCCTTCTACACTTGCCTTATATATCTGCTTGGTCAGTCTTTCGTCATCCATCCTCTCCACGTGCCCAAACCATCTTAGCATACCTTTCTCGATGCTTGTCACATATCTTCTTTTACCCCACAACACTCTCTTATCACACAATTATTTATTCTGTCAGTCAGAGAAACACCACACATACTTCTCAGTGCTCTCATTTCTACAGCATTTATTCTACTTTCATGACTCTTCTGCCATACCCAACTATCACTACCATACATTAGAGTAGGTACTAACACCCCTCTATGCACAGCCAAACGTGCCTTTTTGGACACGTTTTGGCTATTCATAAACGCCTTCAGAGCTCGATTCACTCTATTACCTGCATTAACTCTTCTTTCAATATCTTCTACATTCTTACCATCTCTTGTAAACAGCGTACCTAAATATACAAACTCATTCACTTGCTCAACTCGCTGTCCATCGATCGATCATAATATTACAAGCCGTAACGCATTCCTCCTTTTCAAAAACCATAACTTTCGTTTTACTTACATTCACTTACATTCCTTTCCTCTCTAACGCACCATGCATGATTGTTACCATCTCCTGCAACTCCTCCGCTGAAGACGCAAGAATAACCTGATCATCAGCATAAAGGAGGCATTTGACAAGTAACTCATTCATCCTTAATCCACAATCACTATGTTTCAAATCTTGCAAACAACTGTCCATGAAGAGGTTGAACAGCCACGGCGACGCTACACATCCCTGTCTAACACCTGTGTTGATGGTAAACCAGTCAGTGTATGCCCCGTTTATCATCAATAATTATAATTTAAAATAAGTAATAATCTGGTTTATGATAACAATATTATAACATAGTAATTATTGTGTATTTATAGTTTTATCACTAAGAAAATCATCAATATTATAATAGCTTTTTTGAATTAGTATGTTTTTAACCCTAGAGTACTAATCTTATTTTTTTACCGCTTATTACTAATGATCGCTCGGGAGACTACTTCATATATGAAACAAGATTTTAGAAATACTTTTTTACTAAAAATTGTTTTAAATTTAACAAAATAATGAAGAAAGACCTTGTTCTTTTAAATGCAATGGCACATTTTCTTTATAATTAAAATTTCAGTCTTAAAATCAACCTTAAGTCTAACGTAACCCTTGTTTGAACAGTCTTTAGAATAATAATAATAAAATATAAAAAGCCACATATATATAATTAAGTATCAAAATGAAGTATTTTTAAAATGTTGTATCACATAAAAGTAAAATTACCATTGTAATTACAGTACTCCCAAATTAATAATGCGCATGCAGATCTTCGTTAATTGTCGTATTCCCGGAAACACCCGAATCATTGAATTGTAAGAGCCCTAAACAATGCACTTGCATTTTGCACCTTGTTCGAAAGAAATAGGAGTGAATATTATGTGTACACAATCGAAAACAATTCGGGCGGTCGGCGGCGGTCGCCGGTCCGTCAAAGGTCCGTCAGTCGTCTTTATATAATGGTGGTGACTGCACGTGTTCTCTCTGTGTGGAATTATATAGAGCTGCTATTACACACCCTTCTTGGTTTTGTTTTCAAAGGTGAATTTAATTATGTTATTCAAATTTAAATAGTTGCGATAAACAGTTTAATTTAATAATATTTAATAATTTAATTTAAATGCGAAGATGAATATAGAAAATTTGACCCAAGAATCGATAGTTTTTCTGATGAAATGATTATTTACACAGGTGATAGCAGTGAGGAAAGTGTCAATGAACAAGAGCATAATGAAAGTTCTGATGAATCTACGATGTCAGGAATAGAGATCCTCCCTGATTCTGATTTTTTTTAATTGTAATATTATTCTGGAATGATCACTGCTGTAAATACTTTTGAACTGAGATGTTATGATTAGATTTCTAAGATTTTAATGTGTGTGTTTGAAAACCATTTTTATTCTTCTAATATAAACCTTGTATTACTTAAACCTTCTTTTCTTCCATCATTACACCAGCTTCATCAAGACACTTAAAAAGTATTTTAATCGAAGTAAATCAATTCAACAAAAATTGTAGCATATTCGCTATCGTGTGGTTTTCTTCACTATTTACTTATATGGAACTATCGAATCAAATTTCTTTACTGATAAATCAATATTTATTTTTTTCGTAATCCTCAACGTAATCTTCAGTTTCACTGTCCGATTCTACGTTTTCCAAATATTTTTTATCTGGTTCTCATCGAGATTCATCTCTGAAACAAAATAACCAATTTTCAGCTTTATCAAACAAATAAATAAAGAGATAATCGCAAAAAACTAAGAAACGGGATTGGTAAAAAACTTACCTTTAATACTAATGATCGCCTCCCAGGTGACCGTGAGGTCAATAACTCAATACCTGCATATTCCCCGCTGAACCCGTGACCACTCTCCACTGCGTCACGGGTATTAGCGCGAACGCATAACGCAATACATAGACGTAATTTAAAAATATTCTTAAAAAATCAACCAAACGCGGCCTCTCAGGCGATGATTAGTATTCTACGGTTAAGCGATTTCTTAAATTGTGTGGTATTCATATGCCTAATAGCTAGTGGAATTTTATTATAGATTAGTGAAGCTTTGCATACTATACTTTTATAGAGTAAAGCTGTTTTATCGGAATGAACACTAAGTCTATCATTATCACGGCGATTTCGGCTTACATACTCAGATAGTTTAGGAAATAGATCAGGGTTGTTCCTTACAAATAGAGCTGTCTCAATAATGCAAAGTGATGGAAGTGTAAGAATGTTGTACTTTATGAAAAAAGTCCTACAACTTTCGGTACTTTTAATGCCAAACATAGCGCGAATGCATCGCTTTTGCATTTTAAACACCATTTCCTTATTTGTAGAATTTGCCCAAAAAATTACACCATAATCTAAGGATGGATTCCACAAGTCCGTAATATGCCGAAAGTAACGCATTTGTGTTAATAATAGCAGCTAATTTATGTAAGGCGTAAGGTAGACTGCTGATTTTCTTACATACAATGTCAATGTGTTCCTGCCAATTTAATTTGTTGTCAATATTTAAGCCTAGAAATCGAGCAACAGTAGCTTCTTTAATGGTTTTATTTTCAAATACTACATTTAAATTTAACGGGTTTTTTAGTCGTTGTCCAAAATGCATAATGTTCGTTTTCATTAAATTAATTTTCAAATTATTATTATTTAGCCAAGAGATTATGGATGTCAATGAGTCATTAATGCCAGATTTATATTGATTTATGTCCTTGCATCATGCATTATATTTTCTAAATAATAAAATTAAAGTACAGGCATCTAAAAAGGCAAAATGGATTAGCGAGGGTATAAAATTATGCTGTAAACGTAAACGTCAAATGTTATGGCAATTCTGTAAAAACCCTTGTCGTGAAAATAAAAATATTTAAAACTTATTCAAACAGACTAAAAACAATAATCCAAGTAACTCAGAAATCCCAAAATAACAAATTTATAAATAATGCTACAAATAAGAATAAAGCTACATGGCAAATAATAAATGAATGCAAAATTAATAAGCCGGTAGAAGGACTAGAGTCAATTATAAAAGTCAGTAAAGTTACTACTAATCCAAATGAAATCGCTCAAATATTTATTGATTTTTTTATTGACGAAATTGAATCAAATAACATTAATAATAATTTTAAATTTGACATGAATCGTAACTCTCTATTCATGATTCCGACAATTCCTGATGATATAATTAAAATCATCCACTCATTAAATAATACCAGTAGTTCTGGTTTTGATGACATTTCGACTGGTATAATTAAAACAGTAGCAGTTAGCATTGCACCAGTGCTGATTTACATTATTAATCAGAGCATAGAGTCAGGTGTATTTCCGGAACGGCTTAAACTTTCTGTCATAAAGCCTCTACATAAAAATGCACCAAACAGGAACGTGGTAACTATCGACCAATTGCCTTGCTTTTTATATTTTCTAAAATAATAGAGAAAGTGATTTATAATTCACTAAACTCATTTTTTGAGCAAAAGAATATTTTTACCGAGAAACAGTACGACTTTAGAAAGAACAAGAACATTAACATGTTTATTTTTAAATTATATGAAAAAGTTACTTCAAATGATAATAGACGATGTCCTGTAGCAGCTTTATTCATGGTGTAACGGGTTCTGGTAGTAAAACGCAGTAGAGGATCTAGATGCGTTTATTTGCCGAGTATTGTCTCACTTCCCTTGCCACGAGTATGACCGACCAACAACACGACACTGGCCTGAACACTAAGGGCTGCAGTCTCCCACGCTGTTCCCTCCGGTAGTGTGTAGGCAGGCTGCTCGAAGGCTGCGCGTAGCGGTACAGGCCCTCGCTGACGTTGGCTTAGTGACGCCGAAGGCGATGCAGGAAGTGTAGCGGTCTAGGAGCGTAGCCGAAGTCTTAAGGTGAACCTGGAACCTGAAGGAAAGCAGCATTAGGAGAGCCACAACCAATAGAGTCAGGCAGGCGGCGTCAGCCGGCCTCAGCTAGCAGGTAGAGAGATGGGCAGTACGCTAACGCAGTAAATGTAGTGCTTACCCGTAGCTGGGACCAGGATACACGTAAATACGACGTAGGGTCAGTAAGTACGCTTAGTTATAGTAGAAGCGACGTTAGAGTAGCGGTGACGGCCTCTCTGTCGGCCCCTTTATATACCGGGCGCTCCATCAGGCTGAGAGTCCGTTTATGACCATATTTGGTCAGGCTTTGCGAGTGCGGACGATGGCTTTCTCTGATTGGCCGAGCGTATGGGCGGTACTGTGACGCAACGCGGTAAGTACCGGACATTCGTTACAATACCGCCCGCCTTAGGAGAGAATTTTACGTGGCTAACAAGGAAAATCCGACTAGCTGCGTTAGGTCTATGAGTCCGCTACTGTCCAAGCTAAGACGGCATATAGAGAGAAGGAAGGGAAAGTCTTCTACGGTTTGTAACAAATAGTTAGGCGCCATAGTGTATAAGTTTTAGGTCCTTAATGTGCCAAAACCCAATAGAATTTCCAGACGCGTCCGACAACTCGTAAACGAGAGACGACTTTTTATTAATCACTGTGCACTTCACGAATTTAGGGGCTAGTTTCTTACAGAAGGACTTATCCTTGTCGCTCTGATAAAAAGTCCGTTTCCACACAGTGTCTCCCACATTAAACTCAGCAGGTTTACGGCGTAAATTATACGTTTGGGAATTCCTAGCATGAGCTTGAATGAGGAGTGCCTGAACTTTGTCAAATATGCCTGATAAGTGACCTATGTTTTCTGCGTAATCGTCCCTAGGTATGTATACTATATCATCAGCGTCTGTGTCGACATAGTGTGAGCCGCATGGAACTAGTTCACGTCCATAGACTAAAAATCTAGGTGTATAGCCCGTGACTTCATTAACTGCAGTATTTAATGCAAACTGCACCTTAGGTACGAGAGTGTCCCATAATCTCTGGTCATTTCCTACAAACGCCGCTAAGGTAGAACCAATGGTTTTATTATAGCGTTCGACCGTATTGACATGTGGGGAATATTTAGGAGTATAATGAAGATTAGGGATTTTGTACTTGCGCAACATAGCTTTTAAAGTAGCACTGACAAACTGTTTACCATTGTCCAATATAATTGTAGATGGTATACCATGAACTAAAAATATTTTTTCTTCCAAAATATTAGTTATTATTTCAGCAGTTGCGCGCCTGATAGGAAAAAGTAGACAGTATTTACTAAAACAACAAGTTACTACAAAGATGTAGGCGTTTTGTTTTCTTGTGACGGGTAATGGCCCCACCAAATCTACACTAATGGTTTGGAAGGGTCGTGAACACACTTTGGGTCGTCCCATGGTTCCCAATGGTGCATGGTTCTGATGTTTGTGCGCGATACAAGTGTCGCAAGAATTTATGAACTTAACTATGTCATCGCGCATTTTGGGCCAATAGTAACGCAGTGCTAAGCGCTTGTAAGTTTTAAATATACCGAAATGTCCCGAAGTGGGTTCGGCATGGTTCTCTAATATGGCATTATTTCGATCAGAAGAAGGTAGTACTTCTTTCCATTCGAACATACATGAGTAAAGCTTTTGATTTCGTGAATCGCTCAATACTTTTAAATAAATTGGAAAGGTATGGGATTAGAGGTAATGCGCTCAAACTTCTTAAATCTTACTTGTCAGGCAGGCGACAAATTACGAAAATAAGTAAACTTTGTGTTCATTCAAAAACAGAGCAAAGTTATGTATCTTCTCAAAAGTCTACTAATTATTAGGGTAAGCAGAGCTGTAACATTAGTAACGTTTCACTCACATTTCGCTATGAATTTTTAGGTCCCACGTAATAGGAGGCGAGCCTATTGCCGTAACTGGGCGCATCACCAGGCTCCGTGCTGCTACTGAGAATTTGGAAAAACCCAGTAACACTTTTGCCCGACCCGGGAATCGAACCTAGGACCTCCGATCAGCAGTCGCATACGCTATCCACTGGACTACGGAGGCAGTCCTTTGCAATATGTTAATAAAATTATAATATGTGCCAGTGAGATGATGTTTTATTTCAATAATCAATCGCGAATTTATCGCCTATTAATCTGCCTAATATAAGGAAAGAAATTATGTTGCAAACATTCCCGCAAAACTGAAACACACCGAAGTAATTCCACACGAAATATTACTCTATATAAATAGCTCTATATAATGTCCGTGTGGTGACGGATTAAGAATACGGATTGTCACCACCCCATATCATCCCATGGGTGTCGTAAGAGCCGACAGAGGGAGCATATTATGCAGAGAACATCACTGTAAGAGAAGGAAAACTTGATACAAACCCTATACCAACCCGTTTGGCCAGCGTGGTATAGTAGGCCAAGTCCTCCTTTCAAAGGAGAGGCTTAGTCCAGCAGTGGACTGTTAAAGGCTGATGATGATGAAATAGCGATACGGAACATTGACTAATTAGATCATAAATTTTAGGTTTCAAAGTAACCATGTAATTTTTTCCTTTAGTTAAATATTTTTACTGTATATGCCATTTTCGCCTTGTACTAATTTCCCAGTGTTTTACATTTCTAAAAAGGAAATGATGGGTTTTATAGCAAGTGTAATTATAGCCGGCTTGTAGGTCATATGTAAATAAAATGTTAGAACTAAAATTACGTGTTTAAACGTTCGAGTCACACTTTTTATGACGAATACTTTTCTAGAAATGGAATTATAAGTCTAACTAGTAAACTTAATCCACTACTAATAAAAAAAATTATTACGTCCTTAGCACGAGCAATAAAAGTGAAAAACAGATAGGCATTAATTATTCTGCATATTTTTGCTAACCGAAATAAGTATGTATCGCTTTTATCGGTGGAGTATTATTATAAGAAGTTCATTGATTCTGAAAGTTTTGTGAAGCCGTATTGATAGCTATATTCAAATGTTTCCTTTGCAAAAGTTGACCAAATTTCGAGTAAAATTATACTCATTTCTTGCAAGTTCTGAAGAGTATGCAGGATACTGTAGGGTTTTCCTTTTATATCTCGAATTGTTTTTGCTATAAAGAGTAAAATCAAGCTTTGTGATTAGTCCTACGCAGCACCTTTTAAAAGTTTGCCGTTTCAAAATCACAACTTGTAGTGACATTGGATTAGGAATACAATGTTGATTCACGGCCGGTTTCTGAATTGAGAATTTTAGCTTTAATCAGTTAAATATTTCTGAACTACTTGAAGTCAACTTAAGTTTTTTCTGTTTCACACATCAGAATGGGATTTTTTTTAAGCAATTTTAACTGATAATTTCACAAACATTGGTTATATAAAACCTAAAAGTACTATTACGTTCCGATACAAGAAAAAAGACCGGTACTAACCATGAATTCATATTTTTACATTTACAATTGATATTTTACAAAGAAACACAGTTGTGAGTTAATTATTTTTATACAGAAACAAAAAGAAAGTCAAAATTAAGCCGTATTTAAAATTATTTCAAACATTATTTTATGTGTATTGACGGTTGTCAGTGTAATAATTACACTGACAACCGTCAATACGCCAACTTTAATCGGCACACGACATCCTTAAGAAATACGCTTCTTATGTAAATCTGTATTCATTGCTACTAGTGAGGTATTAAGAATAGAAAGTGTCACTACACCATTTCATTTTGTTAGCGACGTAAAACGACGTTAGGAAAATACTCGAATCAAATTGAAACTTGGCGTAGAGAATAAAAACTCGACATTAAACTCTATACCAACTCGTCTAGTTAGGGTGGTATCGTAGTCCTATTGGCTCATAATGGTCATAATGATATTGGGATGTGAATTAGGAGAAGCCTATATCGAGCTATGGGTTGCGGAAGGCCGTTATAGTGACTATTACTTATAGCGTGCTCTGCGTGTCGTGGGTTCTATGCTCACACGAAAGAAAACTTAGTGTGATCTACAAATTGCTGTTTCAAGCCTGGGTGTTATTTGCGTCTGATGATTATAAAGTTGCAATTGTTTGTTCGATACAGGATTTATTTTTAGTTCGGTAGTCGTCATAAAAGAAAAGGGTGTATCCCACTATTTCCATGGAAATGCAAAATGGAAAAAGTGGGACAAGCGTTTTATACAAATTATATCCCATTATTTCCATTGCGGCAAAAAACCGCTAGTACCCTCGGCCTTTATTTTTATGGCTCCGAATACATTTTCATAAAATTGTGTAATAAACTAAAATAACAAAGCTGAAGAGTTCGTTTGTTTGTTTGGTTGAACGCGCGGATACTCTCAAGACCTCAATCTTGTAGTGGCGGTTTGAGTGTACAAAGTTTCACTACCGCATTTCATTCCGTGGGTGTCTTAAGAGGTGACAAAGGAAAATACAGGAAGCATAATATTATAGTCACTTTGCAAAAGTACGGCAAACACTACATCAAACTCCATACCAACCCGTCAGGCTAGCGTGGTTATAGTAGGCCAAATCTTTCTATTGACTCACTGCTTCCGTAATGTTCATATCCAGCAATGGACTGCGAAATGCTATTTGTAGGTAAATAGTATAGTTTTAGTTATATGTAGGTAGGTACTTAAGTTATTAATTTCTGAGGGTATTAACTACCTTTTTATTTGATGTACGCCCCTTAACTTACTTTTACATTCATTATATCTTTTGAATGGCATGTTCAATTTAAATGATACAAAATGTATTATTATGAATTGTGTGATAAGAGAGTGTTGTGGGGTAAAAGAAGATGTAGTGACAAGCATCGAGAAAGGTATGCTAAGATGGTTTGGGCACGTGGAGAGGATGGATGACGAAAGACTGACTAAGCAGATATATAAGGCAAGTGTGGAAGGGACAGGACGAAGGGGAAGACCTAGGCGGACGTTCTCTGACCAGATTGGAGATATCCTAAAAACAGGACAGGTGAGAAGTACCCTGAACAGAAGAGCATGCATGAGGAATCTGATGGGAGTGAATGAAGCAAGAGAGATATGTCAGGATCGTTGCAAATGGCGTTCCGTAGTCTCTGCCTACCCCTCCGGGAAACAGGCGTGGGTCATGGTATTATGGTAAAGTATAATGTATGGTAATAAAGTAGTACATTATTTTTATGTATCATTAATAGTTTAAGCAGCGCACGCGATGAGAGACATTTTTTAATGTTTTTGTAGGGATGACTAATATTTTCTAGAAATAAGTAAAGTGGTGAAATAATTTTGAAAATAGGTAAAGGACTTTTTTGTTTATTCGTTACAAACATACAAAACTACAAATCTTGCATCTTTATTATATTATATTATATAAATAATATAAATTTAATATATTATATTATAATATTATAAACTATTGTATATTATATTATAATATTTCTTAGTTTGAAAGCTGAATGAACAATCATTTCGTACATTGAGTACAAAATTATTGTTCAATCTAAAAGGAAATAAGACAAAGTGGAGTTGCTCTGAGACCTCTCTACAAATTGTATTGTGATCTGTTTGATGTGTTTCATAAAGTTTATTACTTACTGTTAAAACTTGAGTTTATGAATACTATTAAGATTAAGATAATAAAGAGATAAAAATGAAACCGATTCGTCACAATATGTATTTTTTATTATTCCTCTAATATTACTTTTCCCATCCACTAATAACTGGGGGTCTAGTACGAGTTTGCACTCGATCGTTATGGTGGACGATAGCCTAGTCGTCGGGAACAATTTCCATACATTTTCTAAATGCGCCCCCTAGCGGACTCTATCGATCGCTACTCTCCGTGTGGATATACTCGCTACTATATTATGTTTCTTGTGATGGGCTGTCAGGGTTAAGAAATGGTGTCAAAAGATACCTTAGACATGGATATCCACTATCTCCTAATAGTAGATAATTCCCGAATCTGCCTCTTTCAAATTGAGCTGCCAGTGGAGAATCATTCCATATCGTAGTGTCGTGCACGGATCCTGGCCAACGCGCTATGATGCTCCTTATCATCAAGTTCGCATCAAACACAACTTGCACATTTATAGAAAAAAAACCTTTTCTATTCCTGTAGGGTTCTGCTCTGTTTCCTCCTGGTGAATCTATTCGTATGTGCGTGCAGTCAATAGCTCCAATAATTCTTGGGAATCCAGCAATATTATAGAACCCAGCTGCGATTGATGCTCTTTCGTCTTCATCAGGCATTTTTATATAGTTTCTTCTTAGCAACGCTATAGCACTGGTTACTTTATCTGTTACCCGACACACTGTTGCTTTGCTGACATTTGCAGTGTCTCGTACAACAGCTTGGAAGCTACCGGTAGCATAATATCTTAGCACAATCAATAATTGCAACATTGGTGAAATGCAATCTCGTCTTCGAATTCTGCAAGGTAAGGGGTTTCTTATTTTGTTAAAAATAAACCTCACATACTCCTTCGAAAAGCGAAAGCGGTCTTTAAATTGTTCTTCGCCGAGAGTTTCAAAGAAATTTGGCCGCGATCTTACAGCTCTTCGTCTGCACGGCTGTGCTACGCGGGGCTCATCCATCGATGAAAGCGATGTGTCACTGGACATAATTATAATGAATATTTTTACGGACGGGGTAACAAAGAATACACCGGGTAGCATAGATGATCGATCGGTGGACTTTCCTTGATGTTTTATGCGGACTTCCCGTATATAAAAAGGTACTCTGTGCTTCTTCCTTACTATGAGTGTAGTGTACGTTCTGCGTGTCTACACCGTTTTTTATACCCCTAGGAAAATGCTATCGTCTTTTATTCTCTTTTTGTTCATTCCTGAATTGAAAAAAAAATTCAAATCGTAGTCCCAAATATTTAATAGTCTTCGAACCTTTTTTCTATAAATTCTGTTTGACGACCTACTTGTTGTGTAGACGTCAGTATGACGTACCCGCTCCTTGGCAACCGTAGTGTGGACAATTTGACATTTTGGCCGTCAAATTACTCGTGATCACGGGTTAAAAGGCCAACGTTGTATCATTAAATTTTTCTCAATTTATCAGTGCTAAGTAAGGTTTGACAATTGTCAAATGTTTTCAGAAACGCGAAAATGTTGTAGACAAGAGTTGTCATGAAGTTGATCATATGTAATGTCAAATTTGATATTTTTCAAACACAAATATTCAAAATGTTGTCAACTTTTTTTTGTGAAACAGGAAATTGATTAAGTATGAGATAATTAGTGTTTAAATTGTTCTCAACGTGAAATTCTCAATTCAGGAACCGGCCGTAAGTCACGTTCATTCATTCACTTTAAATTGGCTTTACTTTCATTCCAACTTTGTTTTACATCGAATCACAGACAAGTATCGAACAAACAACACGATTTACTACTATAAGTGCCCGAGATCACACACTCGACATAATTACTGACGTCTTGAGTGGCATACACACACGTATGCTAGACTACATGTCGCTCGCCTATACGTGAAGAAACTGAGACTGGCAGGATTCTAACTACAAATGTAAAATAGACTTTGCCCGCGGCTTTGCTTGCGTGAATTATATATCTAAAACTTGTTAGGATCACACTATTTATGGATTACAACTGTTCATTAATGCCTTTTGGAAATTTATGAGTTTCTCGCCTCCATATAGATGCACAGGAAGAAAAGTGGACTTCATTTTCAGATTTCTGACTGTTATGATTGTATTGGAAAGGACCAAAGACAGAAACGTGCAGGTCATGGTGTTTTCCGTAAGACTTTTCCACCATCCAATTTTAAATAAAGCTACATAAATGCCAGTACTTTAATATTCTATAAGTTACACCATAATACCGTGCATACCACCCACAGGTATATGTATAACAGCCAGACGTGAGTAATTATTTGGTAATACCGACACGCTTGCTAATATTATCGCGCTGCAATTTCCAATTTACCTGCCAGGCATATATTACCTGTTGTAGTATTCCCTTGATGGCTAAATTTGAAGCCACAAGGGATGAATCACGTCATGCCGCTGTGATTTTCAACCAGTATTAACCAAGCGTAAAATGATTCATGCCGTAGTATCACTTGATGACAATGATTTAAGCACAAGTAGTTGCGAATGGTTTCGTGAACATTTCTTAGGCATGTGTGCCTTTACTTCAAGTCGCTGGGATATGACAACGAGGTTATTTTGTGCATATTCCAAACAAAAATTAAAATGACTTAAATACTGGGAAGACATCTAAATGAATAGTGATATAAGTGGATGCATCGCTTCTAAGCACTGCGACGGTTGTTTTGGGTTTGACACGTATCTGATACGAGACGACAGTTATAAGATAAGCAAGTTATTTTTTTTGCGTCTGGTACGCTTTACCCGTAGACTGGATATATTTTAAGACTCCGATAATACTCACTATATAGATTCATAAGAAATTGTTAAGAACTACACATTGATTGGCGACCGGTTGGCGCAGCGGGATTGTTAGCGACTGCTACGCCGAAGGTCGCAGGTTCGATTCCCGCTCAAGTCAAACATTTGTGTGCATGAACATGGATGTTTGTCTTGGTCTGGGTGTTTCTATGTATAATATGCATGTATTTATAAAAAAAAAGTATATATGTATGTTTATCCAATTATCTAGTACCCATAGTACAAGCTTCGGCTTAGTTTGGGACTAGATGGTGTTTTGTGAATGTGGTAGAATATTGTGACGGCCGGTGTCATGTCAAACCGTCGTCACGAAACACAATAATTTGCAAAGAGGTTTGAAGACTATTTTATTATTTGGAAATGAGTTTTTAGTTCGATGACGTCATACACTGTCAAGTGTTCGCCAAATTTGCAACTCATTGACAACAAGGCAGTGGCCGTGCGGATAACACATCCCGTTCACGTTCTGATGGCGTGGGTTCAAATCCCAGTCATAACAGTTACGTAACCGCCGTCAGTATCTGAACGAATCCTTGCAGCAGTGGGCGATGGAAGTGACGAAGATGGTACGAAAAGCTTATCAGTCGGCACCCGCGGAACAAGTTCAGAGCATGCGACTCCAGGCGTTTATCGACGGAATTTATGACGATGAGGTCAGAGCTGCTGTGCGCTTGAAACACCACAGCAACATTAAAGATGCATTAACACATGCTTTTGAAGTCGAGGCTGTTCAACAAGAAACTACAAGTGATCGAGATAGAGTTATTGCAGCAAAGGAAAGAACTGGTCAAGATATTTTGTCCTAAAGTGTTTTAACTGTAGAGAACCCGGACATTTAAGGCGTAGCTGTTCAAAACATGTAGCAGAAAGACGTAAGATTGACGCTAGTGTTCAAGTGTTGAAAGATGATCAGGAAGCAATTACAGCCAGGACTTCGATGCAAGCACTGATCAGAAGACGGAAAGCTCCGAAAGTTCGTATTCGACAACAAACGGTTTAACTATCGATGTAGCAGTCAATGGCGTTACCTGTTCGCTGACCTTGGACACCGGTGCGACACGAACGGTTATAGGAACTCGTTTGACAAGAAAGAATGGAAAGATTTTAAGACCGTCAAGGTCACCTCGACTGACGACGGCTACCGGTCAGTACATCCCAGTTAAAGGCGAACAGATGGTGGCTATAAAAATCGGTGACAACCTATACTGGCAACGAGCGGTGATTGCAGACATCGTAGACGATTGCATTGTAGGGCTGGACTTCTTTAGGGATCATCAGTGCAGATTAGACATTAACGGCGGAATCCTTAAGTGTGGAGATTCCAATGAAAGGTGGTGGCAAGGGGCAAGTTTTGTGCCTCAAAGAAAGCAAACTTACACATAGATCACAGACTTCTATAGCTACGAAGTTTAATCATTTGGTCCATGTCGATAGAAAAGCGGTATATTATGGGTCTAAGGATGCGCGGGACGCGCATGTCTTAGAGGGGGGTAGTGTGACGGCCGGTGTCATGTCAAACCGTCGTCACGAAACACAATAAATTTGCAAAGAGGTTTGAAGACTATTTTCTTATTTGGAAATGAGTTTTTAGTTCGATGACGTCATACACTCTGTCAAGTGTTCGCCAAATTTGCAACTCATTGACAACAAGGCAGTGGCCGTGCGGATAACACATCCCATTCACGTTCTGATGGCGTGGGTTCAAATCCCAGTCATAACAGTTATGTGGATTATGGTTTTTATGAAATTTGGAAAATGTTTATGAATATTTGGCAAATATTTAAAAAAAGATTATTTAAATATTTCGAGTAAAAATTAGAAAATTCTAGAAACTTCAGGAAGGAATGGAAAGGTTAAAAAGAGATAGCTGATAGAAAAAAACAATCGAATTATGAAATGACAATCGAAATTAGTGGATCTAGAACATTCCTAGGGGTATATAAGGCGGTGTAGACACGCTGAGCGCCAGTTTTAAGTTGAAAAGTGGTAAAGTGAAGAAGAAAAAGAAGAAGTAAAAGGAAGAAAGAAGAAGTAGTAAAATAAAGTGAGGTGAAAGTATAGTGCAGTTGTAACGTAATACTACACGTATTGCGTTATAATATCTCGCAGGCGCTTAACGCCAGCTTAGCCAGACATCGTTCGCAATATTACCAAATATGGTCATATTCACTAGCCAAAGGCAGTTGTGAGTCATAGATTTATGCCTATATAAGATGGGTGCGCGTCGTAGAATGGTCACTTTCCCTAGACATCGGAACGCTGCCGCTACACCTCGCGATTATTCTACATTCTACTTCCTATCTACTGTCCCGCTGGGGGTAAGCATATTCTAGTTGTCTGTGTGCCTATATGTTCTGTCTGTAGTATCTGTGTCTCCTAAGCATAACAGCCGATCTAGGGACAGCCTGTTCCTGACCGGTTGTTGTGTATTCTCTATGCCATTTCCAGTTCACCCTACGAGCTCACTGCACCTGACGTTCTCCTACGGGCTGACGTTCTTCCTACGGGCTACAAGCCACGAGCTGCTGGCGCCGTGCCGCTACTAGCCAGCTGCCACCCAAGCCTCCGTTCCTGCCTACGAGCTCCTACAGCCAGGCCACGGACGCCTGAGCCTGACCGCTCGACCCACATCGGCTGCACCGCCTGAGACCCGCTCAGCCTGAACATCGACCACAGAGCTGCCTGCACAGCGCACCTTGGCCAGCTCATCGGCGACCCTTCGAGCAGCTACCCTGCGAGCGTCGGAGAGCAGCAGGAGTCTACACTCCAGCCAGCTCAGGCCAGTGCTTACCTAGTTCGGTCATACTGTATGTAAGCGGTAGTGAGACATAATAAAGAACCTGTTCAGCCTAGCAGTGTTTCTCTCGAACCCCGATATCCTACCTGAGATCCTCCGTCTCAGTGGCGCCCAACTCTAATTGTCTCACTTCCAGTTACTGCAGTTGTTCTTGTTTAGGAGGTCAGTCTTGTAAACGAGGAGGTGCAGACATCAGCGAACCGGTACGTACTATCTAACTTGTGTGTATCTGTGTATTGCTGTCTATCTTTAATTTCTATTCTTGTATACCTATTATGTGTTATCTTACTATTGTCTAATTCAAATTTCAACTACCGATTCCCTACGTAACTGTTCGCAATTTGAAATAACCGTTTTTTATTTTTGCAAGTCACTATCTATTGTCTACATTTTTACACCGAATCGTCGTAGTTTCTTTGTAAAGCAGAACTATTGCACACGGAGGGCTGTAATATACTTACGTTCTTTTCTATCATACTTATTTTATATCATCATGAGCACTAACCCTATCAAGTACTTTCTACTTAATAAAAATGAATTGGCCTACGAGGTCGCTATTCGCGGAGAGGAGCCGGCTACCTCTGTTTTAGGTTTACGGAAGCAGCTACCTAAACTACTCGAGCTGATTCCGAATGACGAAATCCTAGAGTCAGGCCTAGACATAGCAGACGACTTCAAGGGAGCTAGCCTGTCAGTTACCGACTTAGATTCGCGAATCTCTTCCCTTAAGGAATTATACGACCACATCTTGGCGAAGCGAACTACGGCTTTGCACAACCAGGTCTACCACAGATTGGGCAGATTAGACAAACCCGAACATAATTAAAAATGGCGGGGCGACGACAGCTTCACCTGGCTACGCTATTATTTGGAGTTGTAAACACACAAAAACCGATGTACCTGTTTAATAAATTAAGTTGGAGACAGGACCACTATTCGTACTCCACTCGTTCCACTTCCAATCCGCTCACAGTGCCAAAGTATAAAACAACAGCATTTCGGGGCTGTTTCAAATATGCCGCCACGCGTTGCTGGAACGATTTACCTCCCCCATTGAGATCACTAAAAACAAAAACAAGTTTTAAATCTCACTTAAAAAATATCTTTTATCAAATCAATAAGATATAATAAACATAAAAAACACAGTGTTACTTACGTAATGGTTGTGATCTGCGGACGAGGTAGGTATGTCGACGTTTGGGCGTCACGAGGCGGCTACTCGATAAATTGTTATTATTTATCAGCATTGTATCAATTAGGCCTGATGTTTGGAAGTGTGACGAATTTTATTGATGCAACAGTTTGTGGTTGATGGATGTGGAACTGATAACACTAATATAGGTACTTCTTTTATAAATAACAAACTGTACCTTTGTACTTTGTAAACAATGATTACATAAGCGCACCGCGCGCGAGCTAATGCGGTGGCTGTATGCCACCTATATGCGACGCGCAACGCGCCATCCTGCGGACCGGTCGCCCACGACCGCGCCGCTGCATAAACATTATGCGTTGAAAATAAAATCCATGGATTCGATGTGATACATGCGCCGACTTAATTACGAAGTAATTGAGTCGGCGTATGTATTATGTTATTATATTTTAATATATTGTTTTTAATACTTTTTTATCCTGTTTTTGTGTAATAATAATTCTTTTGTTGCCTAGATACACATGAGTATATAGGTACTACTCATGTGCTAGAATGTACCTATGTATATTTTATTTTTAAGTTTTTCTTTTATGTTTTTCATTAATTATTGTGCTCTTTAACGTCCGTGCGGAATTTAAGGTGCACACAGAATAACAGCGTTGTATTGTGGACACTACCACAATGCAACAATATAGCTGAGTGTGCACCTATCTGTCACAGAATACTGTTATGCCTTGTGATGTCTTATCTTATATACCTATGTTATACCTTTCCAGTGTCTGTGACAAATAAACAGTTTTTCTTTCTTTCTTTCTTAAATACGGCAAGAAAATATCCGACCTGGCTGAACGCTTTCGGATGGTGTCGGCAGAGCTATCTAAGATAGAACACTCGAATGTTCCGTCGGCGGAAGTCGGAGCCACGATGACTTGCACGGATTCAACCCCTGCACAGGCAGCGTCGACTCCGGTAACTGTCCACTGTGAGCATTTGAGGATTGGCGAACTATCGAAACTCAAATTCGACGGAACAGGCTGCGTTCGTGAATTTCTACAACGCGTGACGGAATTTAGGACGGTTAGAAATCTACCTGCCAATAGATTATTCGATTACGCGTCCGAAATTTTTACTGGTAATGCGTTACACTGGTTTCGCGGTGTTAAAAATTCCATTTCTACATGGGACGAACTAGCTACTAAACTCACAGCTGATTTTACACCGTACGACTATGATTATAAACTTTTAGCCGAGATTCGTAATCGTACTCAAGGGCAAACTGAGGGTATAATCATCTACTTATCAATTATGTTCCAACTTTTTGCGCGATTGTCACCGAACACGGTACTAACCGAACATGAAAAATTAAATATATTGCTTCACAATATTAGACCGTGTTATTCTACAGTACTAGCTTCATGTACTACGGCTATAGACACTATAGACACTCTAAAAACACTATGTCTAAACTATGAGAGGTTCCAGTGTTTAAGTGCACAATTTCACGAACCTAGTTACCCTACGTCTAACACAGTAGCACCTGATTTAGCTTACATAAATAAAAAGGACACGCACGGTCACTATAATAATTCACAGTACTATAAACCGTCTAAACTAAAAAACTACGCTTCTGTCGCATCTATAAATGTCGAACCGAACGATACACCTGTGCCTAACCCGCAACACTATGATGTCAACATGATATCTAAATCAGCTGTTCCTACAAAAATAACTAATAAGAGGTGTGTATTTTGTCCGCGATGCCGTTCAACTAATCACTCACTAGGGTCGTGTAAGCGAGAACGTTATCCGATATGTTTTAAGTGTGGCCTTAGGGATGTCACATTCGTAAATTGTCCTACCTGTAAAAATAAATCATTTTAAAAAAAACTAATTTATTCGGATCGTCGTTCGTCAAATAAGATGACAAACCCTACCGTTTGTACATCTTCTAAACCTAAATATTTTGACAAGGAAGACTGGAAAAATTGGCTGAACACTCTAAAAGTGTATTTTTCTAGTCATTCTGTGGCTGCGACCCGAGATCAAAAACCTAATACTGATTTTCGACCCTATGTTAATGTAACCATTAAGAATCTACCCCTTACTGGTTTACTTGACTCAGGTTCTGCCGTGACTATATTGGGTAATAATTCTCATATAAAACTTATTTCTAAAACTAATCTCCCTTTGAATAAGTGTGACAACCCTACTATATTTTTTCGGTCGGCGGGTGGTCATCGTTTGACACCGATCGGCTATATCAACCTACCCACCACTTTTAAAAATAAAACTTGTTATTTAAAAGCGTACGTAATTCCAGAAGTTACTAGTTCGTTAATTTTAGGTATTGACTTCTGGAAAAGATTTAAATTGTTACCAAACTATATTAACTCTGTTTCTTTATCTAATAATTACTCTCGTAGTAATTCCTTGCCTAATAAAGTTAATGCTACCGTGTCAGCTATTGATACTAACACTGATAACGAGACTACTATAACCTCGGATCAGTGGTATACTACAATCTACAATGGCTGTAAAAACTCACCTACATATTTCCCTAATTATTCTATCAGGAATGATAAATTGTACAGATATATGGTATCTAAATGTACATTGCGTAAAGTATTCGATTGGAAAGAGGTCCTACATACCTCGGATAGAACTACAGCTATTAAAGAATACCATTCGGAACTCGCTACGGGTCATTTAGGTATTTTTAAAACGTATAAACGTTTAGCGCAGCGTTATTATTGGCCTGGTATGCACGCTGACATTATTAAGTTTATATCTTCGTGTGATACTTGTGTCGCACGTAAACACCAAAACAATGGTACTTTATATACACACACATACAAGATCAATGTCATCATCTGTCAGTGCCAACGTAAAAAACCGCTCCGAAAAATAAATAATATTTATCGGTATTATTGTGTGTAAATAATATTTAATTGAATCTCAGTGCATTCAAAATAAGCAATAATATAATAATAATATAGAATTTGCAAAAAGTGTAAAAATAAAACCATATAAGTGCTCATGCAAAATGTTCAAAACACCACCGAAAACCAGTGGCAAGTCAGGCTCAGAATCAGATCCACACAAATTACGTGTACAAGAAGCCTCGACTCCAGATGCTCAGGCTTCGAGCAATACTCAGCGTCCAAAGCGTCGATGTAAATTGGGTGAAACCAATCTACCAAAGGAGTACGCGAACTTGAAGAACGAAATTACGAGCGAATTAAAAAGCTTTATTGGAGATCTGATATCTGCTCAGAACTATCGACTGGATAAGCTGGAGAACCTTTTTTGTGAGATTAAGAACCAATTCAGTAAAATAAAAAGTACAAACATAGTCATTGAAAAATCGATGTCTTTCATGTCTGATCAACTTTCGTCATTGGAATCTAAGATTACAAGCCTAGAAAAGGAACGAAGTGTAATAACATCAAAATTGTCAGTTTTAGAGGATCGGATAGAGTCTTTTGATCGTAGTCTTATAAAGACCTGTATTGAAATAAGGAATGTTCCAAAACAGACAAATGAAACAAAGAAACATATTTACGGAATGGTTCTAAATCTATCTAAGATAGTCGGACTCGAATTGAAGATGTCTGATATCCGTGATGTTTCCAGGCAGCCCTCAAAGCATGAACACAAGACTACATCCTTGACCTTCGAACTAACAAACACCCTCCTGAAAAAGGATTTTTTGGCAGCAGTCAAAAATTTCAATAAGAAAAATGTCAGTAATAAATTAAATGCGAGTCATATAGGTTTTGACAATATGAATTCTCCTATCTATATTTCCGAACAGCTTACATTGTTTACAAGGAAGTTATTTTATATGACTAGAAATTTGGCAAAAAATAATAACTATGCGCACTGCTGGACATCAAATGGCCAGGTATTTCTGAAAAAGGAGAATGACGGTCCTTACATAATAATAAAAAATGAAACTCAAGTAAATAATTTACTCTCACATAAAGAAGCATGACTATTTATGGATTATGTGCCTTTTTCCTTTTTTTGTTTTATACGATCTGTGAATTTTGCTACTTATTTTGTCACTGATTGTTTTACCGCTTTGGTTTTCATATACTCATTTTGTATAACTTGCGTTATTATGCTCAAATTAATAACTATAACAAATACACTACAAACCCATTACACATACACTATTCACAAACACATAATTCTCATATATATCAGAAACTCAAAATTTTTCATAACAAATAATAATTCAACACCGTTTCCTCCCTGGTTTTTTGGTTACAAACCAAATAATAGAGTGCGATTCCTCAAGTTAATCTCATTAAATCTAAGAGTAAAAAACCCTAACATCCAGTTTCTTTTTAAACATAAATCTTTGCCCTTCCATAAAACTTATAAAAATGATTGATGATATTAATAGTCTTATGCATAACGTAGACGACCTCTCTGTATCAAAATCATATTTATGCTCACCTGACAGATGTAATGAATTGATCGATTACCCTAATGACCACTTAAAAATAGTCACACAAAACATACGGTCAATAAATTGCAATTTCCTTAGTCTACAATCATTTCTTGCACAGATATCTTTTGACTGTGAGCTTATTTTACTCACGGAGTGTTGGTTAGACTGTTCAAATAATTCTTTGGTACCTAGTTTGGACAATTACACTGTCTGTAAATCATCTAAACACATTAATCAAAGTGATGGGGTTGTTGTTTATGTAAAATCCAATTTAACCTTTACAATAGAAGAACCAGAGTTTCTTAAATCGGCCTCTGGGCTTGTAGTTAAACTTAATTCAAACATAGCAATACTATGTATTTACCGATCGCCATCTAATGATAATATTGTGACATTTCTTTCCAGTCTTAATAATATCTTGCCGACTATAATATCATTTGAATCAGTTATTATAAGTGGAGACATTAATCTCGATATCAAAGATCTATCAGACCATCGCACTCTCGACTTTCTTAACTGCATGGCTTCTCACGGGTTTTTACCAGCGCACAGCTTTCCCACTCGGGGAAATAACTGCCTAGATCACATTTTTTTGAAAACGAAAAGGCAAGCAATGACTTTTGTATTAGAAACGACCATCACTGACCACTGCTCCACATTGCTTTGTTTAAAAACTAAAAATTATAAAATTAATACACCTAAAACTATAACAAAAATTAATTACGAGACCTTAGATAGTGCCGTTACACAAATTGATTTCAGCTTACTATTATCTTATGATAACCCTAGCATTGCCATTGATTCTTTAATTACTTTGATATCAGAAACAATAAGCAATAACTCAACTTCCACTAAATTGCCAGCCAAAAAGAGAATTATAAAGCCATGGATAACACCTGGACTTTTAAGGTGTATCCATAATAGAGACTCTTTGCATAGACAAACAAAACTTTCACCCAATAATCAGATTCTCTCCATCACATACAAAAGATATAGGAATTTTTGTACTAAAATATTAAAGAAAGCCAAACGTAAATATGACTCTGAACAACTCACAAACGCAGGACAAAATTCCAAGGCTTTATGGGAAATAATTAGAAACATAACTTACACAAAGCATCAAAAACAGTCTTCCTCGCAATTACTTACACTTTCACAATCACCCAACGACGCTTGTAACAAGGTTAATAATTTTTTTGTTCAAATTGGTAAGAGCCTTGCAGATAAAATTACTTATAAGTCGAATATCCCAGTAACTAACTATACCTCTACTTTTCCAAATTTTAATTCTTTTGTTTTTGAAGAAATAAGCCCGTGTGAGATAGTAAATATAATAAACGCTCTTAGATCAAATGCAGCAACCGGGTGGGATAAAATATCCACAATTTTTTTAAAAAGGTATTCTAATATTATTGCGCCAGTTATCAGCCATATATTTAATAAATGTATTGATTTATCAGTTTTCCCCATAGCACTGAAAAGGGCCATTATACATCCCATCTTTAAGGGTGGAGACGGGTCTTTAGTAACTAACTATCGTCCAATAGCTGTACTCACCGGATTATCTAAGATCTTGGAGCGGGTTGTAAATACTAGACTAGTTAGCTACTTAGACAAATTCAATATCCTCTCTGCCAACCAATTCGGTTTTCGGAAGAACATGTCTACTTCAGACGCCGTCCAGGAATTGACAGCACACATAGTCACTAATTTAAATGACAGTAAAAAGGTGGTGACTATTTTCTTAGACCTTGCCAAAGCCTTTGACACTGTTCCCATTTCCACTCTTCTTTTGAAGCTGGAAAGAATAGGTGTCAGAGGCCCACAGTTAGCATTCTTCAAAAGTTACCTCACAGATCGTACACAGATGGTCAAGATAGGTAACTACACTAGTGATGAGCTTCCTATATCCATTGGTGTTCCACAAGGAAGTATACTCGGGCCATCTCTATTCCTAATTTTTATTAATGACCTTTGTAATCTGAAGATCCCTAATTCCAAAATCACTTCATATGCTGATGACACGGCTATTACCTTTGTTTCTGATTCCTGGACTGAGCTACAAAAAACGTCCCAAACCGGCTTAAACAATGTAGCGGATTGGTTATCTTCTCATGCTCTTACTCTGAACGTTGCAAAAACAAAATTTTTAACGTACTCTATCTCGTCCACCACCCTGCCTAATACCCCATTAGATTTGATATTTCATAGTTGCTTGAATGACTCTGTAATAAATTGCCATTGTCCTCACATAAGCTCTGTTGACAGTATCAGGTATCTCGGCGTTATTTTAGACAAATACCTAAACTATAAACCACAGGTTGAAGCACTGACGTCTAGAGTTCGCAAGCTTATATTTATATTTAGATCGCTTCGTTACGTCGCTAATATTACAATCATACGTAGTGTTTACTATGCCCTCTGCAAATCTATAATATCTTATTGTATTTCTATCTGGGGAGGTACTCATAAAACAACTCTCAAATCATTGGAGATTGCTCATAGAGCAGTTTTAAAAGTAGCCACGTTTCGTCCTATGTTGTACCCGACTGACGATTTATATAGAAACTGGAACATTCTAAATGTACGACAAATTTACGTTTTTCACACGGTAATGTTGCAACATCGCAAGACTCCATACATACATTCTTCCAAGCGTCGCAGGGATAACATCTGTATTATACCTAGAATGCATTTTTCTTTCATTAAAAGGTTTTTCTATTACCTGGGACCTTACCTCTACAACCAGATAAACAGGCACATTTATATATATAACTTACCTAGTCATGATTGTAAGTCGGCCGTCCTAAATTACCTATTGCATAAAAATTACGATGAGACAGAAAATATGCTAATCGCTTTGTCCTGATATATAGCTTCTATTTGCCTTTTTGGATACGGTTGCATACACTCACACACACTCACATACATACGCGCGCACACACACCCACACCCACACCCACACACACACACACACACACACACACACACACATCACACACACACACACACACACACACACACACACACACACACACACACACACACACACACACACACACACACACACACACACACACACACACGCACACCAACTTATAAATTTTTGCATAATATCTCCACCTATTGTCTTAATAATGCATGTTATACAAAAAGTGTTAAAACTGTAGTTTACATACCTTCTTTTATATTGCAACTAGTGTCGTTAAATATTATGTATTTTGTATTAATGCGGGTTTGGAGCTGTTTTTCCTTAATACAGGCTATTTCATAGCCTAGCTAGGAAAACAGTAAGTAAACTACTTGATACTGTAACTACTTAACATGTAATGTACTACAATGATTTACTTGGCAATAAAAATATTATTATTATTATTATAATTACCTAGAATAAGTACCTATTTATTTAGTGTTCACTGTTACACCTTAACTGAGTTTAGTGTATTCTGACTATTGAGACAAGTGAGACTTCAATCAAATCAAGATCGTTGTGCAAGTCATCCTTAAATTTTTTTTTTAGTATCTGTGAATATATAAATATCGTTTGCGGTTGTTTCGTACGTATTGTACTTACTTAAATATTTTGTTAAGTTTAAAATCATATTACTATTGTTTTACATACAACTTACGTCGTAAACCGGCTGGGTTTAACGTGGGTGATACTGTGTGGAAAAGAACCTACGACAAACCATTTGGCAAAAAACTAGCTCCTAAGTTTACCAAGTGTACTATTATTGCTAAAAAGTCACCACTAGTATACGAATTAGTGGATTCGTCGGGTAAATCTATTGGCATATGGCACATTTAAGATTTAAAACTAATTAACTACACTGATTCCTAACCTAACTAGATTCTTTCATTGTACCTACCTGCAGTTTGAGTTTCATAGTCACTATCTACTTAGCACTGTCTACAGAAGTTCGGAGGACTTAGTTAGACGGATTTCTCTTGTCTAGACACGAAAAATCCTGCTGTACAGAGCGGGGTATTGTAACGTAATACTACACGTATTGCGTTATAATATCTCGCAGGCGCTTAACGCCAGCTTAGCCAGACATCGTTCGCAATATTACCAAATATGGTCATATTCACTAGCCAAAGGCAGTTGTGAGTCATAGATTTATGCCTATATAAGATGGGTGCGCGTCGTAGAATGGTCACTTTCCCTAGACATCGGAACGCTGCCGCTACACCTCGCGATTATTCTACATTCCACTTCCTATCTACTGTCCCGCTGGGGGTAAGCATATTCTAGTTGTCTGTGTGCCTATATGTTCTGTCTGTAGTATCTGTGTCTCCTAAGCATAACAGCCGATCTAGGGACAGCCTGTTCCTGACCGGTTGTTGTGTATTCTCTACGCTATTTCCAGTTCACCCTACGAGCTCACTGCACCTGACGTTCTCCTACGGGCTGACGTTCTTCCTACGGGCTACAAGCCACGAGCTGCTGGCGCCGTGCCGCTACTAGCCAGCTGCCACCCAAGCCTCCGTTCCTGCCTACGAGCTCCTACAGCCAGGCCACGGACGCCTGAGCCTGACCGCTCGACCCACATCGGCTGCACCGCCTGAGACCCGCTCAGCCTGAACATCGACCACAGAGCTGCCTGCGCAGCGCACCTTGGCCAGCTCATCGGCGACCCTTCGAGCAGCTACCCTGCGAGCGTCGGAGAGCAGCAGGAGTCTACACTCCAGCCAGCTCAGGCCAGTGCTTACCTAGTTCGGTCATACTGTATGTAAGCGGTAGTGAGACATAATAAAGAACCTGTTCAGCCTAGCAGTGTTTCTCTCGAACCCCGACATCCTACCTGAGATCCTCCGTCTCACAGTGAAGTGCAGTAAAGTGCAGTGAAGTGCAGTGAAAAGTGCAGTGCAAAAGACGCTAGTGTTGGTGCTATCCGCGTCGAAGTTAAACGGCGCGTCCTGTGTGAAATAGAATAAAGTGTCATCAGTGCTACTCGGTGTTTCCTTCCAATCCCGTTACCCCGTCCGTAACAATATTATTATATTATATTGTGTTGATTCAAATGTGACCTAGAAGACACATTAAACATTTATTTACGAAGGTAAGTCTATATTCGTTTGCTCTGAATATGCTTTGCAAAGTAATAAATCAGAATGTACTGCTTTCAACTAAACTCTTTTCGTTTAAAATAGAATGCTTTTACTCACAACAAATGTACTTGTGCTTGAACCGGGAAAATGTATAAACACACTAACGTATGCTAATTACAACAACATCGTATGCAATTCTCTCAAGCCATTATCAAAGGCGCACTAACATCTTCGTCCTCTAGAATTACATAAACAACAGTTGGCCGGGCTTACCGACCGCATTTGGAGATCGCCAATTTGGCACAAAGTTTTAATAGGCCAATTACTGTCTGGGTCTCTCTGGGCGGTATTAAACTAATAACTCACGGAGATCGAAACCTATGCAAAATCGGCAATTCGCGGATTGGAATTGCTTCGGTGACTTTTTGAACTTAGATCGTAATGACCGGTTGGGGTTGTAGGCTGTCGGCGCACGGTATGCTTCTATTAGAAGGTTGGTTACCAAGATAGCTAAATTTGAGGGACTTTGTAATGTTTTAACACTAGAGTACACGCGGGAGCTACATACATATGTAACCCAGGGTGTAATATTTTCCTATATTGGCAGAACTAGGTATGTCACAGCGCAATCGTCTTGTGTATTCCTCCTTCCTGTGTATCGGTTCTGCCCGCTCCTACTAGTACAATGCCTATTACATCGGCATAAGGACGTACGCTAAAATCGTCCTAGAAGTTGATGGGCCTGACCCGCGCGTGCGTTGAAGGAAAATAAGTGCCTAGTGCACAAGTGGTAAATATTGTATTTCTTTTTTCTATTATCGTGGCGTATTAACGGTCGGTCAGTTACATGGCAGGTATAAACGGTCTCATAATAATATAACAAATGAATAATCTACAAATAGAATTGATCAGACGTCAATATTTCTAAAAAGTGGAAATCTATCTAGCAAGATTGTGTCCCAATTGAGCGTGGTATTGCCCAGCAAAATATAGGTACCAAGAGTTATCAAACTGAAAGGCAGGCTACTAAAGGATTACAAAAACATCCTCAGCAACAAAATATGCCTATTCGAGGAGGAGTTGGTTGATATTTATTCTGCAGCACATGCAATCAACGCAGCAAATGTATGAGGCGCATTTGTGGTGAACATCAGGAAAGTGTGTGTCCTGATTGCTCGCGATTAGAACAGTCTATTGCGAATTATTTAATTAAGTGGCTAATGCCATTTCTAGTGATAAACTTTATGGTAAATATTTACGTTCGGAGGCCCTATCCCCTATTCCTTCTCCCTCATCCCACTCCTGATCCTATCCCTTTTCCCACCCCAAGAGGCGGCAACGCACTTGTGACTCCTGTGGTGTTGCTTGTGTCCATGGGTGGCGGTAATCGCTTATCATCAGGCGTTCCGTCTGCTCGTTTGCCGCCTATTAAAAAAAACCTGCTAAATATTGATGATTTTTAAGTAGTTTTAGTTTATGTTTGATATTATAATTAAGAAGACAAGTTTTGATTTCTTCATGTTCAATTCTGATCATAATAAAGATATCTATAAATTAAATAATGAGTTTCATGAATTTGTTTACTTCTTCATAGAATTAATTGATACTGCAAGTGGGCTACACCTGTAGCCCGCGCGTGTGCTCAAGGAGTATTAATGGGTGCGTGCACTCTAGTGTTAATAGTATGACAAAGAGGTTCTGAGTATTTTAGCGACGCTGAATAGAGGATCTTTGTCTTGATATTTTCAAATGCCCTTTTATTATAGGCAAGCAAACCCTAGGTGGTCTTAATAGTATTTCAATAAAAAAATATTTTAAATTGTATGACTTTATATAACGGCATTAAAATCTTTAGGTGAAATTCATACAATGTGCCTATTGCAATTGCTACCATATATTTTTTTAATCAATTTAATGTATTTATTTGGAATATAGTTTTATGAAAGAAAATCAAGTAATGTATCATACCTTCTGATTCTATTTCCAGAAATCTTTGAAAATTAGGCTACATAAACTACTGCATCCTCTATGCAGATGCAGTTATGTAACGACTCCTAATAATTTGCCTAAGAAATACGAGTACGAGCTCTTCTCAGTAACCGTAAACCAAACGTAACAAAAGCAACATAATACATAAATAAAAATATATAGCGAACAAGGATCGCAGATAGCATAGCATATTGTTAGTAACTTTAGTATTCGGGTCATCAAAACATCGCGTTTCGTACAATTCGCTCATGTTGATTTAGATGGAATCGAAAGGAACAGACATGGTGCATGTATTCGTCTATATCAATAAGAGTAGTTTAAATCATTGTTCAATCTGTATATATAAAATGTTGGCGTTACTGACTGACTGACAGACAACACCCAGCCAAAATTATTGGGCACAAGAAGCTGCACTTTGGCATGTCCACGTATATTCCATGGCGGCCGCAGGGGTGCCTAAGAAGGATTTTTTCAAAATGCTCATGAGAGTACGATGAAGGAGACTAGCGAAAAATGCGGGCAGCTTCAGATCTGTAAACGTGGAAATCTTTGTAGCAAGCCAAGGCATGCAGGCAGCAGAGGACGTTGTTAGGCTGAGATGCTGATAATAATCAATGTAGCTAAATCGTAAATACAACCAAAATCTAAAATTAGATTACTATACCGAAGTCATACCCTGTATAGATTTGTTTTACTTTTGACTTATGAATTGCTAATTAAAATCAAATCAATATTTTGTCTTTTTAATTGGGTTCTATTAGCGTGAATCATCATCATCATATCAGCCAAACGACGTCCACTGCTGGACATAGGCCTCCCCCAAGGTTCTCCACACAGACCGGTCTTGAGCCGCCCGCATTCAACCGCCTCCCGCAATCTTGACGAGATCGTCGGTCCACCTTGCGGGGGGCCTACCTCTGCTGCGTCGTCCGGTACGTGGCCGCCACTCCAGAACCTTTCTGCCCCAACGGCCATCGGTTCTTCGAGCTATGTGCCCTGCCCACTGCCACTTCAGCTTGGCTATCCGGAGAGCTATGTCGACGACTTTGGTTCTACTGCGGATCTCCTCATTTCTGATTCGATCTCGCAGGGAAACTCCAAGCATAGCTCTCTCCATCGCCCTCTGAGTGACCTTGAGCCTTCTGATAAGGCCCATAGAGCGACCACGTCTCTGATCCGTAAGTCATCACTGGCAACACACACTGGTCAAAGACTTTCGTCTTGAGACACTGCGGGATATCGGACGAGAAGATATGTTGTAGCTTCCCGAACGCTGCCCAACCGAGTTGGATTCGACGATTGACCTCCTTCTCGAAGTTGGACCTACCTAATTGGACTACTTGTCCCAGGTAGATATACTTGTCGAAAACTTCGAGCGTAGAGTTCCCAACCTGAATAGGAGCAGGTACAACATGGCAACACGTTCGACATGATTTTCGTCTTGTCCATGTTCATCTTAAGACCTACTTGTTGGGAGACTCTACAGAGGCTACCAAGCATTGTGCCGAGGTCTTCCATGGTCTCAGCCATGACTACGATATCGTCAGCGAATTGAAGGTGAGTGATGTAGAGAAGAATGAGATACACCGTCTGAAGAGGAGGGACCGTAAACCTGAGGTGAGCAGGGTTCCGGCTTACATGCCTTACCTAAAAGGAGTAACCGACAAAGTTGGAACAGTACTCAAGAAATACTCCATTAAGACTGTATATAGTCCGCTGTCCTAGATAGCACACAATCTGCGCAGCCCAAAGGATGTCATTCCTTTTCAGACACCGGGCGTCTACAAGGTCGATTGTAGTTGTGGTAGTTCCTATATCGGACAGACCAAGCGAACAATTGCGGAAAGGGTCAAGGAACATATCGCAGCTGTGAAAAATCGACAAGTAAATAAGTCCGCTATAGCTGAACATTTATTGGAGTCTGGACCAAACCACTGAATAGAACTACATCAACCACAGGTCTTGTCCACCGAACGTCACTATTACTCCAGGATAGTGCGTGAAGCGGTTGAAATAAAAAAAAAACACAAGAATTTCAACCGGGAGGATGGATTTAGATTATCAACAACTTAGAATCCAGTCATCAGTAAGTGTAAACACCGCCGCAATGATACAGTTTAACAGTGTGTAGATGTCATTAGTGTAGTGTGTCGAGGTACCGACAGTGCGGTTAAAAACAAAAATAAAAATCCATTGAGGGTAGGTGCCCAAACCCGCACAACACAAGGACGGCGCTGAGCTCACCAGTCCCGCCGCGACCACGGCTGAAGCAAGTCAGCCGAAACGTTGGCAAAAACCGAGGTATTCGAGTGTACTTTACTGTACGGTCGTAATCTTTCATTAATCGAGTAGAAAAAAATAAAACGAAACATACTACATTTATGAATACTGATTCACTGAAACACACAGTCCAACGTCAAGCTTTTGATAAAATTCATTTAATATTCAATCTCAGTATTTCGAATACTTGGAAAGGATTTTTGAATATAAAATAGGCATTCATTGTAAACTGCAGTGTTTGAATGATGAAGTTAAGTGATGAACTTAAGTGTTTTGAGAATCTCGTGATGAATTTTAACTGACCTTTTGATGTCAGATGCATTGGAAAATTACCTCTGGCTATTCGAAGCTCAATAGCTAATTTGTGTTATGCTAAAAGTAAGTAGCCGAGTGGAGAGACCGACAGACTGCTTCTCATAGAGAGAAGAGGCCCGTGCCCAGCAGTAGGACAGCATATATACAGGGCTGATGATGATGATTGTGATGATGATGAAAATTAAAGTAATTGGCTGTATTATTCTAAAACAATGTGTTATTCAGACAATTTTTCAAATTAATACATTGCTAAGTGCAATCCGAGCGTAACTCACCGGAATGATCTAAATGAAATATTGTTTTAAAACTGAAACATTCGCTCCACTGAACTAAAAATATTTTTATGTTGGTGATGGTAGCGCCATCTACCTTCCTATCGATAATTAATTACATCGACGTCAATCGTTCTTCGCTTGCTTGTCCAATGCGAGCGATGCCTTTTGTTTCCGTCCCCTTCTATCCCATTCCCTTACAAGGGGCACGCCTCGCTGATTGGTCGCCGAGTTCAACGACGACGAGAGGGAGTCTAGAATCATCCGTGTCGCGCCGAACACGTGTACCGAACACAACCATATTCTACCGCTTTATACTATAAACGCAACAAAACCGCCCGCGAGTGAAGTGATTAGTGCAGCTTCAGGATTCCCGAAGACACCAGGAGGCTGCCATTTGTGAAGAAGAAGACTGATGTGCAAGGTAAGGTGTGCTCCCATACTCCCGTCTCCTATTCCTCCAACTCCCTTCACTTCACTTTTCCTTTCCTCGGCGATCAGAACCCACTTCCTTACAGTACACAATATTAATAATTATTCCAATTCGCCTAGGAACATACGGTCTCGGTGTAACGCCGAGCCAGATGATATGGACTCTGGTGTGGCACTGAAAGTAATTTTTGAGAGACATTTTTGGTGTTACGATGGGTAGGCACCCAATTTCATAAGATATGATACAAACCTTCACCATAAAGGACAATGCCAGAAACTCTATAGAGCTTTGACCCACCAATAAAAGTTGGTGTACAAGCATGTAGCATTCTACTGGTGCTATATTAGTGTTATCTACAAACATTTTGAAATCCCTTTAGAACTTGCGGTTTCTTTTAAATCTTAACAAAATATGGCTTTTAGGTTAGGTACCTGAAGTTTAGGTTAGTTGCAGTTATAATTGTAGAAATTATTAAATATGTGCTGTATTTTATTAAAATGCTATCCTAAGATGTTTGGCTATGAAAGGACGGAATTACATAACATCAATTTTAGTAATACTTTTAACTTAGGTCATAACATCCTGAGTGTTCATTGGTAATAAAATAAAACAAGTTATAAAAGTGATTGATTTATTCATCTTCAAACGTTATTAAAACATTATCAAGAAAACCTGCGCGCTGATCAATATTGTCGTGACCTAGATCTCTTTCAGCATTCAGATTCCCATTTCTACAGTGCTGGTCTAGCCGCAAAAAGCTCTCTTGACAGATAACAGCTTCTGGTGGAAGCTGTAAGGTAAGAAAAATATATGAGTATATGGTGGAGATAAACAAGTTCATAATTATATCCACACAATCCCCAAAAGGCAAAGTTGAATATTTAACCTATTAAACTAGTTATTTAAGATACTTTTAGGTAGGTAGGTTTACTATTTTATACATCTTTTGTTGCATTAATTACAAGTCAAGCAAAACCACAGGTGGTACAATCATCATTATAAGGATTTTTCGCTACGGCCAAATATGATCAATAAATAACGTAGTATCTACAAACCTGTTGCAACGATTTCCATCTAGCGAGAAGAGTTCGCAGTTCAGATTGTATTGAAGACACTACAAGTCTTAGCATTCTGTCGACGCACAAGTGACAATTTATGTACCTCAATCGTTACCCAAGTCACAAGCAATGATCAGAATCCGTCGCAAATAGCACAACGTCGGCGAGTATGCGAGATCGAGTCCGTATACAAAAGCAAAATCGTCGTGAAAATATAATAATAAATCACAGAGAGAGATTACGGAGCAATAAACACAAACAACACAGCGAATGTCAATGATTGTCATCTTCAATCTTGAATTCTTGCAAAGAGATTGGATATAATTCTTGACTGATCTTGACATAAGCATTGGTGCGCCAAGGACGTTTCGTTACACGTAATCACTAACGCTCATATTGCCAAATAATTATTAGAATAAATATTCATTAAAACATTATTATCCGTGTGGTGACGCATTAAGAATACGGACTGTCACCACCCCATATCATCCCATGGGTGTCGTAAGAGCCGACAAAGGGAGCATATTTTGCAGAGAACAGCACTGTAAGAGAAGGAAAACTTGATACAAACCCTATACCAACTCGTTTGGCCAGCGTGGTATAGTAGGCCAATTCCTCCTTTCAAAGGAGAGGCCTAGTCCAGCAGTGGACTATTAAAGGCTGATGATGATGAAAACATTATTTTCATTAACTGTGTATATTTAAACCGAATACATATTAAAATCTGTACATAATACATTTAAACATGCCATCTTTTTTAATCAAATTACTCGTTTTGTTCTCGTGTATGCGTACTAAGTAAAGCAAGTGGTCACGATAAAAACAGGAAATAGGCGTTGGGTTTTAAAATTCCTTTTATTACTTACTTTTTATCCGCAAGTGTAACAGAGTAACAATTAAATAACCAAGGGTCTTATTTTGATAGGATCATTTTCATTAATTTACATTTCTTGTAAATTAATGAAAGGGTGGGGCAGAATCTGGCATTGTCCTTTATGCTTATTTATATAACCAGTCAAATACCTTTTCTCTTACACAAATGTTTAGAGGAAAAGAAAAGGTAAAATAAGACTTTCTGCCGATTTTTCAGCATTTCAGTATTTAGAATTCTTTAGTATAATTTGATTGATGCCGCTATTACTTCGAAACGCTGTATTTTATTCTACGGTTGAAGGTATTTTATCACTTCTTCTGTGAATACATTTACTAGTGACAGAGTTCTACGATACAAACAAGCAGTACCCATCATCGTGGTTGCAAATGAAATGTTTTTTGATAAACCACTCGTCTTCTTCAAGTCGCGCGTGTTGCCGTCTTTAGAAACTATCAATATATAATTCTTACGTTACTGACTGACTGATAGACAACGCACAACTAAAAGTGCTATGCGCAAGAAGCTGAAATTTGTCCTGTGTGGCTCTCCTTGGAGAGCGTGGTCGTGCACTAAGAAGAGATTTCCCAAGATTTCAATAATATCGGGCAAAAACGATTCTATTAATATATAATGTGCGGTCAGCCTCTTGTAGTCTATGATATTTTGATTGTTCTAAAAGTAGTACGACAATCGACACCGATATTTGAAAAATATCTTGGCACCGTAACTCGTACTTTATCATTTTATTGGTAACTAAACTTGTTGATGACAGGATATGACTACATACAGGCGTAATAATTTTAGTTGGTTCAACCCCTTTTCCTGAGATAATGAATTCAGATTGTCAGTATAAAATAAATAATGTGTAATGTACTATGGAAACGGTCTCCGTAGGGTGCAATGCGTTACCATTGCAGGACAATGTTGATAATTGTGACATCACAACATGATGTCACAATTATCAACCAAGCGTACCAATAACGTTTATTGGTATTTTGAGTAGCATAAAAATGTCACAACGCTAAAAAAATCATCGCGATGTTAAAAAAACTAAGTGCATGTTTTGCCTTTCGCAATGTCGGGTTTAGTAATTGCCCCATTGATTATTGCTTAATTTATGTACGGTTAAATAAATCTGGAACAGAAAAGAGTGCGGTGCAATTGGATGATTTAGTATTAGCTACTCCAACTACTTTTATAAGGGTGGTCTTCGGTTTTACATACATACATACATAGACTCACGCCTGTTTCCCGGAGGGGTAGGTAGAGACTACGGAACGCCATTTGCAACGATCCTGACATATCTCTCTTGCTTCATTCACTCCCATCAGATTCCTCATGCATGTTCTTCTGTTCAGGGTACTTCTCACCTGTCCTGTTTTCAGGATGTCTCCAATCTGGTCAGAGAACTTCCGCCTAGGTCTTCCCCTTCGGTTTTACGTAGCATTATTTCTAAAACCTTTTGGGCATGTAAACCAAGCATCGTAGTTTTGAACTAGATAACCATATTTTGAATACAATCGCCATAATCCGCAGTCAAACTAACTAAACTAATCCGCAGTAATGCCTTATCTCACTAACCGTTTTATTAATAGTGTAAATGTCTCTAAAAGTTTAGATATATAATATTGCGAATGATTTAAGAAATTATGCCGAAATAAAGTATAAATAGTTGAACAATGCTACCACTTGCACGTATCAAAAACACTACATAAATGTATACGTAAAAGTATATATACTCTAATACTACGTTTTAAACTTTGGAACTTAAGATGCTTTTTAAAAGCGAGGTAGTTCTAAATAGTAGATAGTTTACATACACATACATACATACATACCGTCACGCCTTTTATCCCCGAAGGGGTAGGCAGAGGTGTATTTCTACACCCACTTTTCGCCAGATATACTTTAGTCGCACGTAATAAGGGGCGAGCCTATTGCCGTACCGGGCACATTTCCAGACTCCGTGCTGCTACTGAGAATTTCGTGACAGAAAAACCCAATAACACTGCCCGACCCAGGAATCGAACCTGGGACCTCCCGATCCCACGCGCACATTTATGCCGCGAGACCAACGAGGCAGTCGTATAGGGTTTGATGTCGAGTTTTCCGTCTCTACGCAAAGATGGTATTTGCATCGTGTTATCCATTAGTCGCCTGTTACGACACCCACGGGAAGATAGGGGGTGGTGACACTTGTATTCTATGCCGTCAACCACACGGCAATAGTTAGTTTGTAGGATGGAAACACTTTAATTAATCAATTAGACTGAAATAAAACATAATTTGTCAAATTATACCTTAAGTAGGTTTATTCACAGAAAATAATAGTTATTACACATAATATTACACTATATTTTAAACGTTACACGAGTTGAGGTTTCAATTACAAGTATTATGACTATATAAAATGAATATACTTATCTCCAGTATTACAGCTGGACCGTGCAGAGGGTATATCGACAAACTTGAATCATGACCCACCATAAGCTTATTTTCTTACAGACATTCAAGTACAATTAGGTCGACATTCTCGTAAAAATAAATTTCCATGGTGACGATCATGTTACCTGTCATTTAATAACACAGAATTATCTGTTGCAGTCTCCATCTTTGTTAACACACGAGTGCGGTATAAAACTGAATGCACACACTGTACAAATCGCACGCCGTAAAAAATAAATACGACGCTTACGCATTGTGGTATTAAAATAAATGTGTTTTTAATCTTATATTTATTCACTTGATATTTATTATTTACTAGCAGTTGCCCACGGCTTCGCTCGCGCGAATGACGGACTTTCAATTATAAACATTCAACCCCATTTCACCCTCTTAGGGGGTAGATTTCAAAAAACGCTGAAACACGTATTTGTTTATTTCTAACCAGAAGTTTGCACACGAAATCATGCTCCTATCTTTAAAAATGACGGACCTCCCATACAAACTTCTAACCCCTACTTTACTATCTTAGGGGTTGGATTATCAAAAATTCTAAATTGCGTGTTTACTTATTTCTAACCAAAAACATAAAATACGTGCTTCCAACTTTAAAAATGACGGATTGCCATACAACCGTTCATCCCTTATTTTACCCCTTTAGAGGTGGAATTTCCATAAATTGATGAATCAGTCAGCCCAAGCAATTATATATATTGTGTTCAGCTTAAATATGCTATAAACGAGATTCCGCCGTCTTTGCATACATCTTCACAAAAATTTGTTTGCGTTAAGGCAACAATATGATATGGGTAATTAAAGGGCTTAAAAAATATAAAAAATATATTGTTAACACATTATTATTTAACAATAGTCAATATCGAGTGTAACCACCATTGCTTGCAATAACAGCCAATAGTCTCGAACGCATTGATCCTGTCGCGATTTCTCGCGATTTGTATATAGTCTTGTAATCTTGTCTGGCGGGAATTTCGGGATTTCTCGCGATTTGTATATAGTGTACATGGCAGCAACATTAATAAATTTAAAATGAGCCATAGAGAAAGAGTAAATAATAGCTAACCTCTATGTGAGTGACCCAACCGACGGTTCTACGTTTGAGGTTTGAACTTGATATACGAAGAATACGAAGTTACTTTATTACTTCATAGTATTGACATTGACGTTCAAAACATATTGTATATTGTGTAAAAATCAGTAATAAATATGTATGTAGAGTCTCATATATGGCATTGCCCGCTGGTCTGATGAAACCACAAATGAGCGCTGGAGCTAAGTATTTTGTGATTCCTACTGTTTGCGAGTAACTAGTGTTGTAAAGCTAATTATATGGGATCCTATTGTTTCTACGTATCTAGTGATTGTTAATTTATTGTATGGTAATTCTGTATAGTGTTTAGAGCCTCGGCTGAGGGTAAAGACGTTTATCGCCTCAGTTGAGAAAAAAGTGGAGACATCCACTAAAAGACCTGATATCGGTGAAATACCCGACAGGTATTGTGTTACTGAAAGACCTGATATCGGTGAAATACCCGACAGGTATTGTGTTATTGAAAGACCTGATATATTGTAATTGGCAGTTATATATTTGTAATCTTAAATAGAAATTGATAGAACTGCAATGCTAGACTGCCGGACAGTGGAATCATATAAGTTTTTAACCTACAGGTCGCACTGAGAGGGTTGTGGATGAACCATACTGACAAATGCTTGGCATCGAGGTCAAACAGAGCTGTCCATGATAGAAAGTGATGTCTACATCTTGATATGTAAGTTTTTGAACATTACATCTGTCCGCTCATATTATTCAAATTGCAATATCTATCGGCGTTAATTTACATTTCCCTTAATCATCATCATACCTCACCGACATAGTGGAGATGCTGGGATCGTTTGATCATCATTTTAAAGGCAATGCAATATTATATCTTATGAAATAGCGTGGCGGATGGGATGGAATGTTTTGAAACTTCTAGTGACATTTAGCGGTGAATAGCGGAACTATTATTCAAATTTTAAAATTGGAATAAAGAAATAATTCTAAACGATCCAAACAACATTTGTCAGTGTGAAACTTCAGTTTTAAACATTATGTGAATTACAATTTTACCCATTCGAGATTATTGGTAGACAATAATTTGAAACAGTTTTATTTTCTTCAGTTGGTTTATCATATTATTTCATAATTTCATGATATTTTGTGTTGTGTGGGATTCAGTATCGGCACATGCAGTAAGTAAAAAAAAATAGAATCAATAGATTATTGGAATTATATCTTTAAAGCATAATACAAAATTTGCTTAAATTTAATATTAACTACTTATTTTTAGGTACAAAATTGATCAACATTGATGGTATACTACAATAATGGAGAATATAATTTTCAATCGTTGGTCTGTGATTGCTAAAGAGATACAATCGCTAAGTAATGATTATGTCGGTCTGTGGTCAATAAGGGATTAAAATATAAAAGATGCACGTATAATATCGGCTAAACTTAAGTCACTTCTGTCTCGCTTCAATACTGATTTGAACAGTTACTTTAACATAAGTCAAGAACCTAATGCTGATGAAATATCGAATTTAACTAACTACCAATTACAAGGAGAGCAAGCATTGGCTGAATTAGGAGTCAAAATTCAAATGAAAAATGAATGCTCAACAACATCAATGAAAGAAAACGGAGCATTATGTTACAGTAAATTACCTGATTTGAGTTTACCTCAATTTAGTGGGAACTTATTAGAATGGCATCAGTTTTGGGATCAATTTGTTTCTAATATATCTAGAAGGAGACTGAACGATGTTGATAAATTACTCTTCCTTAAAAGTTCTTTGAAAAGCGATGCGGCAAGACTTATAGATGGGTTGATTATAACTAATAAAAATTATCAAATTGCGCTTGATATACTTAAAACTAGATATGATAAAAAAGGTGAAATAATATACGCCCATCACAAAGCTCTCTCCAATATTAAGAGAGCTGGAGGAATAGATGAGTGCAGACAAGTATTAGATGAAGTGGAAAGACACATGAGAGTTCTTCAATCTATGGGAGAGGATACCAAGTCTACGACTATGAGATACATGATTATGGAAAAATTTCCTCATGAGATAATATTTGAATTGAAAATGAGAATAGGGTCTGATGAGTCCATTGACAATATGAAAGCACAGCTGGCATTCATAATTTCAGCCAAGGAAGAAGCAAAAAGGATAATTGAAGGAATTACACTAAAAAATTCTCAATATACTGTTCAAGCACTATAAAACAAAACAGAAAAGTCACAGAGTGAGCTTAAATTATTAATAATAATCAAACTAAACAAGATAGGAGGAATAAAACTCATAACTTCTATTTCATTAAACCACGAAACAATTAAAATAATCAATATAATAAACGAAATTTTCACACCAGACAAGATGAAAACAAGATGGAATTTAAAAGAAGGAAGTTAAGCTGTATCTTTTTTGGTAATGACCATTTTAACGATAAATGTAAACAATTTAAAACTCTTCAAGATAGAACAATTAAATTGAAAGAAAGTAACCGATGTTTGAATTGTCTTAAAGTGGGACATATGTATAAGCAATGCGTATACAAAAAACCTTGTTGGCATTGTGGTAAATCAGCAGGACATTATAGGGCGTTATGTCCCAAGATATTTAGCGAAGAAAAATAAATGGGAATCTACAAGCACTATGCACATTGTGAACAGCTATGGTTCTACGATGTTGGTAACAGACACACTTCATTTGAGATTTAATTTAACAAACAAAGTTGTAACCAAAAGAGGCATTTTAAGAGTTATTGCTTCTGTTAACGACCCATGTAAATATGTAGTGCCTGCATTGCTACCAGCAAAACTATTTCTACAGAAGTTGTGGAAACAAAATAAATGGGATACAAATTTATCCACTGAATTACTGGACAAATGGTCATACATACAAAATGATTTATTGGAAATCAAGAAAGTCAGTATACCTAGATGCTATATTAAGAATTTATTGAATGTGGATAGTCAAATACATTGTTTCACAGACGCATCTACTAAAGCTTATGCAGCAATGGTCTATATAGTTGGAAATAACGCTAAAAGTTTCGCCATTGGAAAATCACTTCTGGTACTAACCAAAGACCAAGATAACTTGAAAATACTTGAACTTTTAGGGGTATTAACAGGAAGCCCTTTAATACAATATGTTTTTAAACATATTTAATTAAATATTACAAAGCAATTGATATGGACTGATAGTCAGATACTTATAGATTGGTTCAACTCTAATAAATTACTAACACCATTTGTATCAAAACGGATCGATGAAATTAAAAGAAATAAAAATTTAGTCATGAGACATGTTTTTTCTGAACGAAATCCGACAGATGTTACTAATAGACCAGCGACTTCACAAGAAGTTAGACACAAGTGGTTGAATGGTCCAAAATTTTTGGCACGGGGTTCAGCTAGTTGGCCTAAGGACAAAAACACAGTTACAACATTTTTCGTTGGGGAGGGTCTCACGAATAATGTAATTTTAGAACAAGATGATATTAAAGAAGACCAGAATTCAAATATTAGTAAACCAAATTCAAGTGAACATCCAGATCAACTAGATTCCAAAGTGATGAAAATAAAAAGGATACAAAGCGAAAATTTTTCTGAAGAATTAAATAGAAAAGAAACAAATCTAAAAAGGCATTTAAACAGATGTGGATGGCATACTCAGACTGGTCTTATGACAAACGTTATCCCATATATTGATTCCAAAAGAGAGTGAATATTCAAATAGTATCATATTGAAAATCACAAAGATAATTACCATGTTGGTGCAAACCACACTCTTAGGCTCAAGTCCAAAAGATCATAAGAAAATGCCCGGAATGTGTAAAACATGGAGGTGGACCGTACAAACTACCACCTACTCCAGCTCTTCCAGAGATGGATTTGTTTGTTCACGTGTTTAGCCGTTCGAGCCATATACCTGGAAATGGTTGTTGTTACCTTAGACAACGCTTTAAAATTCAAATTGATATCTGAAATACTATCTAATGCATATTGTGTGGAGAATAAAATTCGATGGAGGTTTATTCCTGAACTAGCTCCTTGGTTCGAAGGAGTCAACGAACTGTTAGAAGGCCGGGTCCGCTTGTCTTTTTAATAAAAACTCACAAGTAGAAAACTCAAAGTTTATTTGCACTTTACAATATCACACCGTAAAAATGGAAAATTCAATGGTTCCTAAACTGTACCGTACACTGTCGCGTCTCAGATCTATCTGAATGAATAAAATTAATAATTAAAGTATATCGAATAATGCTTATTGCACAATTTACGCTAAAGGAAAATTACGACGGATTAGTAATTGCTGACTAGGTTTTATTTACATAGAAATAAGGGATATAACAGCCCCCCCCCCCCTTTAGACGAAGCATTATCTGAATTAAGATAAAGCGAAGTCAGATTTAGAAAAATAAATACATTTGGAAAACAAATTTAGAAACCATTGAATATAGTACAAAAATCATTAGATTAGATTAGAGTTAAAGTTATTAAGAAATAGTACAGAAATAGTAGTAGATAAAAAATGTAAAAGTATTTAATGTAGAAGTACATAAAGTTCATATTATAATAAGTACATAATAATTATAAAGAATAACTAAACGTAGTACATGACATAACAGCATCTTTAAAAGTTTTTCAAGTTTCTATTTGAATGATATTCGACTTTGTGAACAGTGGCATAAGGCTTATAATTTGTTACAGGATTTGGCAATGATTTTATAGATCTGTCATCATCAGATGTTGACATTTCAGTCATTTCTATAGAACTAGAAATTTTAGAATTATTTTTTAACTGATTTCTTAGTATTACATTGGTTATATATCTGGTAACAAAATTGAGAGTTGTTACGGTTTCTAAAACACTTATATAATTTATAAGTTAAGTATAAAAATAAGGATACAATCAGGATCTAAGTAAATGTAGAATAGTAATGGGCATATTTAATAAAATGAGATTCGCTTTAGATTTTATTTATCTCGCTTTCCAAGTTGTTTAGCTGGTGATCTTGATATTTTAATGATTCTGAGTTTATCTTACTCAATATGAGTGGCGTTAAATGAGGCAAAGTTTTATTAAATATGTCCTTTTTACAACAATCGTCATTTGTAATATCGAAACTTATGTCTATAGGAGATTTCATTGAAAAAGAATAAGTGTGAGTTGGTAATAGTCGAATGGTTTTCGAAAAACCTATACAATTTTCTGTTAATTTTACTATACTTGTGCCAACAATAGGATAATCACTAATATTATCATCACATTTAATTGTTAATTTGCGCATGTTTGATTGTACAAATATCCATTTATTATTTTGCAGCTTTTGCCAAATGTCAATAAGACCAAATAACAATTTAGAGTTACACTCTTTAGGTAATGTTAAAGTTACTTCTGTTAATAGTTTTGATTCACAATTTGGGTTATTTATACATGAAAATATAGAAATCAATTTACAAATAGAATAGTTGCTGCTAATAGGTTTAAAATCATCAAGGTTACTTAACATAGTATAATGCATTCTATCATCACTTAAGGCTATATACGAGTTGGAAGGTTGTATCAAAGCGAAGGTCTGAATATGTGAATCTGTTTCTTCATGAGGAGTCGGTAAAGGTATTATTTTATGAACACTATATTTGTCTGGCATAATCAAGGGGCATCCTCGTCCATCGTTCCATTGCAATACAAAAACAATCTCATTATTATAATAATAACAATTAAGTTCTAATACATCAATTATTGAATGAATATTATGAATGCTCAATTCAACTGGAAGATCTAGCTTTTTATTTATATGGTTAATATTCTCAGATAAATCTTTAAAAAGGTTTGTGGGACTTATAACACTAAGATGTAAAACATTTACTTTAGAGAATAAAATTGCATTTAAGGTTGTGTCTAATAAATTAGAAATGGACAGTAAAGAACCTTCAATAATGTTAAGTAAATTATTAATTCTAGAAATATAAAAATGTATATTGTCAGTTTTAGTAATTTGTGAAAATATTTCATTCATAGCGTTTATTTGTGAATTTAATTTGATTTCATTCTGGTTCAATTTAGAAATGGTTGAGTTAAAATTATTTATGGTTGACTTAATTATGTGAATATTGTCTTTGAATAAATGAAATAATTCTTTATCACTTTTGCGACAGGATTCAATTGCTGCGTCGTATTTACGAGCATCATCGGCGTCTAATGTACCAAAGAAGAATTTAAGGATCACGCAACCAAATTCTAAAGATCTTTTGACCTTGGTTTTCGGTTAGTTGCTAATAATGTGAGACAAAGATTGTAATTTAACATAATTGGTTTCTATTAAGATTTCTATTGGATTAGAAAAATCTTTACAATCAATTAAATGTTCTGACTGAATTCTAGTACAAAGATTAATAGATTTTTGTAATAAGGTTTCAATTTTATTGAGATACGGATCTAAAGTTATTATGTCGATGTGTGTCACTACTTTTCAGTAATCATTATAAAAATTTATGTTAGTAATATGTTCAAAGTATATTCCGGGACTATGAAATATAGGTATAATACTGGAATCTGCTTGGCATCCATAGCAGAGGGTTCTGAAAATAATTAAAGAATATATGTATAATGAAAGATTTAAAGTGAAAGATTATGAGGAAACAGCTGGTTTAATTTCATTGGTGTGATATTTAATATGCTTACGACCTACTTGCAATGTAACATTATGATTATTGTGTACTTTTATGATTTTATAAGGGCCTTTCCAGATTGGAGATAAGGCTTTTCTAAGTCGGTGGTGATGTCTTAAGTAGACTAAATCACCAACTTTATAAGTCACTTGGCGGGAATTCGTATCATAATATTGTTTAGATTTTTCCTTACTGTTATTAATGTTTTGGATAGCTTTTTCGCGACTAAAACGCATACGATACTATAAAGCGCGTATGTACTCATTATAATATATGTAGTGTTGTTATTAGTCTCATACAAAGAAGAAGGAATAGTTGGCTTATAACCATACAGTAACTCATAAGGAGTGAAATGAGTAGAAGAGTGAGGAGTAGTGTTGTAAGCTAATATTGCGGTAAATAAATAACAGTGCCAATCATTTTGGTTTTCATTTACAAAAGATTTAAGGTACTCCTTTAGAGTAGCATGGGAGCGCTCTAAAGCACCATTAGTTTGACGATGATACGGAGTGGTATAAAGGTTTTTAATTTTCAATATTTCTGTTAATTGTTTGAATTGTTTGGGAAAACCGAATAGCGACATAAAATGTACAAGGTTTCTAGCTATTTCTTCACTCGTGGAGGATATCATAGGATAGGCACTAGAAAACTTTGTGAGATCATCCTGTAGGGTTAGAATAAATTTAAACATTTGAAAACCCTCCTCGGGTAGAGGTCCAACGATATCGAGAGCTAGCCGCTCAAATGGCCTCGTGCAGGTAGTAGTTATTTCCATGGGGGATTTGTTAGATAGTCTAAGTGGCTTGTTAACTTGACATAATTGACATTTTTTGACATATTCTACAATATCTTAACGCATACCTTTCCAATAATAAGCGGCTTTAATTCTCTTATACATCCGGTTCGATCTGGGATGATCCGCGATAGGGAAATCGTGATTTTCTTTTAAAATTTTTGGAACTTCGACTGGGGTAGGATAAATTAATAGATTTTTTGTATATGTTTAAATTGGTATTGTGAAAGATGTAAGTGATCATATTATAAATTTTAGTATAGGCTAATTTAGAAAAAGGGTCAGAGAAATCTGAAATTGCTAAATCAGTGATAGTAGGGTTTTCGATAGTAATTTTGTCTCTAAGTTTTATAAGTAAATTATATATATCTTTGAATTTTGTTTCTTCGTAATGATGAGTTTTAGTAAAAAAAAGTAATATGTTTTATTTTTGTCGAGTGTCGTTTGGATAGTAAAAGGTTCGCGTTCGGTGTTAAGTAACTCATCAGGTTTCTCTAATTGTGATAAGATTTCTTCGCAGTGGGGAATAGAATAATCGAAGTCTAAGGAAACAGGACATGCAATAGTATTTAATTTTGTTAAATGCAGACCTTGAGTACATTCGTGAACAATAGTATTAGAAGTTGGGAGTTTATTAGTGAACTGAAGTTTGAAATATTGTTCATAGGATAAATTATTTAAATTGTTAATATCTATGATATTAATTGGACAACGAGAAAGTGCATCAGCATTAGAATTGAGACGACCTTGTTTGTAAATTATTTCATAGTCGTACTCCTCGAGTTTAAGGCGCCAGCGTATAAGTTTACTGCCTGGGTCTTTGACATTGAATAACCACACAAGGGGTCTATGATCCGTCACGATTTTAAATTTAGTGCCATATTGGTAAGGTCGAAAAGTTTTAACGGCAAACAAAATAGCTAGTAACTCCTTCTCAGTTGTACAGTAGTTACCTTTGGCGCGATTTAGAGTACGGGAAGCGTATGCTATTGGCCTATCTTTGCCTATAGGTCCTTGAGAAAGGATTGCTCCTACAGCGTAATTACTTGCATCGGTGGTGACTATAAATGGCTGCGAGAAATCTGGGTATTGGAGAATTGGTGCGGTAATTAACATGTCTTTCAGCGTATCGAAAGCAGTTTGTTGCTCAGGGGACCAGTGGAATGAGACGTCTTTCTTTAATAAAGAGGTAAGGGGTTTAGTTAGTTTGGAGAAATTATGTATGAATCGGCGATAATAGCCTATTAGGCCTAGAAATGGTTTGACGTCTTTAGGATGTTTGGGAGTTGGAAACTGCGAAACGGCCTTAATTTTTTCTGGATTGGGAGATACACCTTTATCGGTGATGATATGGCCTAGGTAAGTCACTTCACATCTTAGAAACTCGCACTTATCAGGTTGGAGTTTTAAATTATATTCTCTTAGTTTGTCGAATACTAGTTTTAATTTCTGTATATGGGAATCCAAGGTCGAGCTGTACAGGATACAGTCATCCAAGTAAACATAACAATGTAGACCTTGCAGACCTGATAAGACGGTGTTCATAAGCCGTTGGAAGGTAACAGGGGCATTTTTCAACCCAAATGGCATTCTAGTGAACTCATAATGTCCAGACATGCTTGAATTCGTGCTTATGGTGAAACCCGTTTTTGGGGCGTCCTTGGGGGCCATTCGTAATTGATGAAAACTACTGGCAAGGTCAAGGGTACTAAAATATTTTGAGTGTCCTAATTGGTCGAGGATATCTGTGATAAGAGGCAGACGATAGCTTTCAGAAACAGTGACGTCATTGAGGCGGCGATAGTCTATCACTATTCGGCATTTTTTCTTGCCAGAGGCATCCATTTTTTTTGGAACTACCCAGCACTCCAGCGTGAAACAGAGGGACGAATAATATTTTGTTCCAGCATCTTATGAAATTGGGTGTCAACTTCTTCCTTGTGACACTCGGGGAAGCGATACGATTTTACATGAATAGGAGGTGCATTTCCCGTATTAATAGAATGTTCGACGGCGTTAGTAAAGGACAGAGGCTCGCCCTCGACCTGAAAAATATCCGTGTACTCTGAGCAACAACCTAGAAGAGCTTTTTGCTCCTCATCATTAAGGTGTGAACAGCGAATTAAGCTTAAAACGTGATTTGCTCGATTAGACTTAGAACAAGAAATAGAATTTATGTTAGGAAAAGATTCAGAGTGATTAAATTGATCAAAAGGTAACAGTTCCACTACATAGTCCTTGACATAGAGGTCAAGGACTATGTAGTGGAACTGTTACCTTCTACCTCTACGTCAGTGTCAGTGGTATTTAATATAGTAACATTGACCTTTCTGTTCGGTTTGATAGAGACTATACAATTTGCAACATAAACACCATCGCGTAAAGTGTGGTCTAATACGAGAGCTTCATTGTTATGATATAGCTCGGCGGAGTAATTTGATACAGCGCACTCGATAACGGCTTCCGAACGTGCCGGGACGATATAAATAGGTTGATGAAATAGGATCGGTACTTTATGACTATTTAAAAGCATAGTATTTGAACTTTAATCTATTTTAGCATTAAAATTTCGAAGAAAATCCGAACCTAAAATACCATTGTAGTTTTTTAAATTTGTATTATCGCTTGTGACGTAAAATTTATGCTCGTGAGGCTTTTTCGATATTAAAAATGATAAATAAATTAAGCCTAATGATTCGCTATAAGTATCGGTATCGTTTATACCTCGTATTTTTAAAGTGTCAGGGAGAAGTTCGTGTTTGTTAGTTAAGCTAGATTGTTTAACGACGCTAATGCTTGCGCCGGTATCGATAAGAAAGCTAAGACACTTATGTGATTGTTTTGTAAACAATGTTGTATATGGTAGACACACTTTACGTGATAAGTTCGTTTCAAAAATGGGAATTGGATCAAGTTCACGATCACAGAAATTAGAAGGTTTGCCAAATAATAACCCTTTTGATTTATTATAAGCATTATTATTTGTATAAGGATTGGTACAATAGTTAGAATAATGTTTAGAAAGATTTGACTCAGACACTTCAGTTAAGCTCGATTTAGTAGGACTCAGTTCCTTTTTGGATAGCTGAGATGTGGAAATAGTAATTGAATTAGTATGACTCAGCTCCTTTTTGGGTAACTGAGATGTAGAAATAGTAGTTGAATTAATATGACTCAGCTCCTTTTTGGGTAACTGAGATGTAGAAATAGTAGTTGAATTAGTATGACTCAGCTCCTTTTTGGGTAAGTGAGATGTAGAAATAGTAGTTGAATTAGTAAAATTATTCGCATAAGATTTATCATAACAATTAGGTTACGAATTATTATAAGATTTAGGATTGGAATTGGTATAAGATTTATGATAAGAATTAGTGGACGATTTAGTATAAGAATTAGTACATGATTTAGTAAAAGAATTAGTATTCGACTTAGGATAAGAATTAGTATAAGTATCGACATTCGATTTAGGATAAGAAATAGTATACGAATTTTTGCCGTAATGATTTATCGATTTCGGCAGGCACGCATCCGAAATCTTGGCTAGTTTAAAGATTCATCATAGACGACTTCGTCACCTTGTTGTAATACATGAACAGCACTAGATGAACCGGGTTTAGGATTAGATGAGTTAGAATTAGCATTTTGACGTTGCATGTTATACTGTCGCTTACGACATTGTTCTATACTATGCCCTATATTTTTACAGTAACTACAAGTTTTTGGATATGAATTAGAATTATTTTTTTAATTGGAATGAAAAGAGTTTGAATTAGGATTATAATTGGACCTGTTGTTAAAATTAGTAGAATTAGAACTATAATTAGATTTGTTAAAATTATTTGAATTAAATTTTGAATTAAAATTTGATTTATTTTGAAATCTAGTGTTATTTTGTAAACCAGACTTACTTTTAAATTTTAATGAACTAAAACGAAGATTGATTAGTTTTTCCTCCTCAATAGCGTGTTGTACAGCCTCATTGAGGGTTGAGAGATTTCCACACCTTATAATATTTGAAATAGAAGTATTTAGACCTAGAATAAAGGTGTTGAGCGCTAGATCTTCCATGGCGGCTAACCTACCGGGAAGCTCTTTGGGATCTTTAATATTATATTGAACATCAGACAAAATCCTAGTAAGGGTCTGTTCTATTCGCATAGAATATTTAGTTACATCTTCGGATGGTTCTTGCTTGCAATTCTGCAAGTCGACTAAGAGATGAGTGGCATGTTTCTTTTCACCAAACGTAGTTCGTAAAAAGGATTTTAAGTCGAGCCACTCGTCGAATGTTTTTAAACTGACTGCAACCTGGGCTTTGCCCTCCAGTTGAGATATTATAAATTTACATAAGATAGACTGCTGATCTTCGCTAGCTAATGACATGGCATTGTCACAGTTAGTGAGAAATGCCGGAAGGGACTCTTTGTCACCACTGTAAGGTTTAATAAACTTGGTTAAAAATGTTAACGTAATTTTGTCAGACATTTCAATTTTTTCTGTTTTAACAGACATAGGATAATTGTCTAATAAAAATATAAAAAAAATTAAAACTGTTTACGAAAGATATTTGTACACAGCTTTGACGCAAAATCACACAAAAAATAGGAAAATTCACTGAAAAATAAATCACTTATTGGCCATAGATTCACAAAAAAAAACACTCACAAAATTATGCACGCGGTGAAACACGATGGCGATGTAACGTGGCACGGCTGCGCGCTGAGTGTCGGATAACTGCGCCTTCGCAATTATTTCTCCTTCAATACTTGGAAAATACGCAAAAAATGGAAATAGAAATTTGAAAAAATGTTAGAGATGGTAAGTGAGTTAGACCTGGTCGGTTCTGGCTCGAGCTGCTGCTGAGGCTTACAAGTTACCTGACGGAGAGTACGGCGGCGGCAGTGTGCTGAAGCGGGCTCACGCTTCAGAGCGGAGGCTTATCGTCGTCCAAGGGTCTTCACACAATCTTCTGGCGCAGGCTTAGCCACGGCAAAGTCTTACTGTCGACCAGTGGCGATAACGGAAGCTCCGCAAAAAAAAAACGAATGTACCAGTACCGCATGAAGGCTATCAATCTGACACATCCCACACTTCTGACACCAATTTTGTTAGGAGGCCGGGTCCGTTTGTCTTTTTAAAAAAACTCGCAAGTAGAAAACCCAAAGTTTATTTGCACTTTACAATATCACACCGTAAAAATGGAAAATTCAATGGTTCCTAAACCGTACCATACACTGTCGCGTCTCAGATCTAACTGATTGAATAAAATTAATAATTAAAGTATATCGAATAATGCTTATTGTACAATTTACGCTAAAGGAAAATTACGACGGAATAGAAATTGCTGACTAGGCTTTATTTACATAGAAATAAGGGATGTAACAGAACGACTAGTCGGACTAGTGAAACATTGTATTCATGTCGGCGAGGTATGATGATGATTAAGGGGAATGTAAATTAACGCCGATAGATATTGCAATTTCAATAATATGATCGGACAGATGTAATGTTCAAAAACTTACATATCAAGACGTAGACATTACTTTCTATCATGGACAGCTCTGTTTGACCTCGATGCCAAGCATTTGTCAATATGTTTTGAATGACAATGTCAATACTATGAAGTAATAAAGTAACTTTTTATTCTTCATATTTCAAGTTCAAACCTCAAACGTAGAACCGTCGGTTGTGGCCAGTACTCACAAAGAGGTTAGCTATTATTTACTCTTTCTCTATGGCTCATTTTAAATTTATTAATGTTGCTTCCATGTACACTACATACAAATCGCGAGAAACCACGACAAGCACTATGCAAATTGTGAACAGCTATGGTTCTACGATGTTGGTAACAGACACAATTCATTTGAGATTTAATTTAACAAACAAAGTTGTAACCAAAAGAGGCGTTTTAAAAGTAATTGCTTCTGTCTACGACCCATGTAAATATGTAATGCCTGCATTGCTACCAGCAAAACTATTTCTACAGTTGTAGTGGAAACAAAATAAAATGGGATACAAATTTATCCACTGAATTACTAGACAAATGGTCACATACAAAATGATTTATTGGAAATCAAGAAAGTCAGTATACCCAGATGCTATATTAAGAATTTATTGAATGTGGATAGTCAAATACATTGTTTCACAGACGCATCTACTAAAGCTTATGCAGCAATGGTCTATATAGTTGGAAATAACGCTAAAAGTTTCGTCATTGGAAAATCACTTCTGGTACCAACCAAAGACCAAGATAACTTGAAAATACTTGAACTTTTAGGGGTATTAACAGGAAGCCCTTTAATACAATATTTTCTTAAACATATTCAATTAAATATTACAAAGCAATTGATATGGACTGATAGTCAGATAGTTAAAGATTGGTTCAACTCTAATAAATTACTAACACTATTTGTATCAAAACGGATTGATGAAATTAGAAGAAATAAAAATTTAGTCATAAGACATGATTCTTCTGAACGAAATCCGGCAGATGTAGCTAATAGACCAGAGACGTCACAAGAAGTTAGACACAAGTAGTTGAATGGTCCAGATTTTTTGGTACGGGGTCCAGCTAGTTGGTCTAAGGACAAAAACACAGTTTCAAAATTTCTCGTTGGGGAGGGTCTCACGAATAATGTTATTTTAGAACAAGATGATATTAAAGAAGACCAGAATCCAAATATTAGTAAACCAATTTCAAGTGAACCTCCAGATCAACTAGATTCCAAAGTGATGAAAGTAAATAGGATACAGGGCGAATATTTTTCTGAAGAAATAAATAGAAAGGAAACAAATCTAAAAAGGCATTTAGACAGATATTGATGGCATACTCAGATGTAAAGGACGTCTTATAAATACGGACCCGTCTTATGACAAACGTTATCCCATAAGAGAGAATCCCATCCCATTCCAAAAGAGAGTGAATATTCAAATATTATCATATTGAAACCCACAAAGATAATTACCATATTGGTGCAAACCACACTCTTAGTATTATACGTGAAACGTATTGGATTCCACAAGGAAACGCTCAAGTTCAAAAGATCATAAGAAAATGCCCGGAATGTGTAAAACATGGAGGTGGACCGTACAAACTACCACCTACTCCAGCTTTTCCAGACATGGATTTGTTTGTTCACGTGTTTAGCCATTCGAGCCATATACCTGGAAATGGTTGTTGTTACCTTAGACAACGCTTTAAAATTCAAATTGATATCTGAAATACTATCCAATGCATATTGTGTGGAGAATAAAATTCAATGGAGGTTTATTCCTGAACTAGCTCCTTGGTTCGGAGGAGTCTACGAACGACTAGTCGGACTAGTGAAACATTGTATGAAAAGGAGACTACAAAATACCTTTTAAGTTATAGTCAATTGTCAAACACTGTCAAAGAAATAGAGGCTAGAATCGATCATCATCAGCCCTTTATACTGTCCCACTGCTGGGCATCGGCCTCTTCCCATTATGAGAAGGGTAAGGCCATAGTCCACCACGCTGGCCAAGTGCGGGTTGGCAGACTTCACATGTCTTTCAAGAACATTATGGAGAACTCTCAGACATGCAGGTTTCCTCACGATGTTTTCCTTCACCGTTTAACAAGCGACAATTAACAATTTAATACGCACATAACTCCGAAAAGTCATCGGTGCGCGCCGTGGATTCGAACCCGGACCCTCTGCGTAGTAGTCTGTCGTCTCTCCACTAGGCTATCGCTGCTTATAATAGATACACGATCTTTAACATGTGTTGATAACGAAATAGAACATATTCTTAAGTCTTCGGATTTGTACAAGCTGACAGATGTATAACATTACATAGAGCACCATAGTTCAAGGGTGGAGAAATCTCTAGAAATGTGAGATGAATTCAAGGAAATGTTCACAATCGATACTTGACAAGTCTCAGAGAGAGATATAGTCACTCCTATATACCACTCTCTTGTAATCTTACCCGGCGGGAGTGTCGCGATTTCTCGCGATTTGTATATAGTCTTGTAATCTTGCCCGGCGGGAGTGTTGCGATTTCTTGCAATTTGTATATAATGTACATGGCAGCAACATTAATAAATTTAAAATGAGCCATAGAGAAAGAGTAAATAATATCTAACCTCTATGTGAGTACTGGCCACAACCGACGATTCTACGTTTGAGGTTTGAACTTGATATAGGTACGAAGAATATGAAGTTACTTTATTACTTCATAGTATTGACATTGTCATTCAAAACATATTGTATATTGTGTAAAAATCTGTAATAAATATGTGTGTGGGGTCTTATATATGTATATCATTGCCTGCTGGTCTGATGAAACCACAAATGGAGGCTGGAGCTAAGTATTTTGTGATTCCTACTGTTTGCGAGTAGCTAGTGTTGTAAAGCTAATTGTATGGGATTCTATTGTTTCTACGTATCTAGTGATTGTTAATTTATTGCATGGTAATTCTGTATTGTGTTTAGAGCCTCGGCTGAGGGTAAAGTCGTTTATCGCCTCAGTTGAGAAAAAAGTGGAGACGTCCACTAAAAGACCTGATATCGGTGAAATACCCGACAGGTATTGTGTTACTAAAAGACCTGATATCGGTGAAATACCCGACAGGTATTGTATTACTAAAGACCTGATATCGGTGAAAGACCCGACAGGTATTGTGTTATTAAAAGACCTGATATCGGTGAAAGACCCGACAGGTATTGTGTTATTGAAAGACCTGATATAGTGTAATTGGCAGTTATATATTTGTAATCTTAAATAGAAATTGATAGAACTGCAATGCTAGACTGCCGGACAGTGGAATCATATAAGTTTTTAACCTACAGGTCGCACTGAAAGGGTTGTGGATGAACCATACTGACAAATGCTTGGCATCGAGGTCCAACAGAGCTGTCCATGATAGAAAGTGATGTCTACATCTTGATATGTAAGTTTTTGAACATTACATCTGTCCGCTCATATTATTCAAATTGCAATATCTATCGGCGTTAATATACATTCCCCTTAATCATCATCATACCTCGCCGACAGATCCAACTAGGCGACTGCAAATATCACTTCCTCTCATATACTCCCAAATTTCGTTGCAATGTTGTTGAATTGCTTGCTGTGTCCTCTCGTTTCTGTTATCCCACATTTGGACCATTAAACCCCATAAAATTTCTATTGGATTTCAGTCCGGTGATTTAGACGGCCAGGGAATTAGCGTAACTTCTGGATGTTGGCTAAACCAGTTAGATACAACTCTGGCCGTATGCACTCTGCAGTTATCGTGAACATAATATGAGGTTGGAAATTTCTCTCGCGGGTAAACCGTTCGCACTGTCGGTAACATAGATTCTTCTAAAATACGCCGCAAAATACCGAGTGGGAGTAAAAGGATATTCCTCGTAATGATGACGCATGTCGCTTTTCTGTTGATTCGTGATTTGACGAACGCCATGATTATGTCGTCGTCTATCTTCCAGGGTACCCTCTTCTTCATATCGTCTGATCCAGGTTCTCACTGTGTTTCGAGATATATTTAACTCCCGAGATATTTCTCTTATACCGTAGCCTTGCTCTCTGAGAACTATAATCCTAGCTCTATGTTCTGCCATTAGACGATATAAATATAAACGAATAATATTTTATTGTAATATAAATTATTATTTGACACCAATTTCTGAGTGATTTTTTGATTCTTTGTAATTTTATAATAGAAGGAGCATAGATAAATAATTGGTCTCACTGAGCTCCGCTAGATAGAGCACTACCTGAAAACAAAACCACCGTGAATGCGGCAATTTTTTACAGCAGTGTGAGTCTATCGGCCTCATGTATGAAGGTTTATACACGCCTGGCTGTCAGTGTGACTAGCTTGCGTCGGCCCATTTGGTCCGACTATTTTTTGCCGCATTTTAGAAGTACGCATGCGCTATCTTGTAGAGCGGGGCGAGACCAATTATTTATCTAAGGCTGGGCGCATACGCTCGGTTTCCTGATTAGGTTTCCTGATCAGCCCCCTTAGCCAAATGGCATTCGATTAACGATATCGATAATCGTTAAGTGCAAAAATGTATGGAACTGACATAAGCCTTCGTTATATCACGTGGTCAATGAAGAAGGAATTCCTTATGTTGCCATGGCAACCAAGCGTTAGCGAAAGTAGATATCAGAGCGATTGCCGTTTGGCTAGGGCCTCAGGAATTCAGATTCGGAATTCCGTGTGCCTAGCGCAAATATCCGTTTTTTTGTATTAGGAATTTATACAGTCAGTTTGAATAGAGACGCTTCTGTGAAAGCACAAATGGACGACGACGATGAATTGATTGACTTTTGCTGGCGCTAGACATGAAGATGAAGAGAAAACGTCGTTACTGGGTACATCCGTGCTATGGTTTTGGCGCGCTTCCGAATGGAAATTTCCGTTCGTGTGCGGCGAACGATACGAAATGTATGACAAGCATTGCGTTCGGGGTGACGTCATTAGGTTTTTTCCGTTCTTACGAACCGAACGCACGGAATGAATTCCGAAACGAACAGCGGGTTTTTTCGTTTAATAAGGACGTGTGCGCCTTGTTTAACATTTTGTATCTAAATGAAGCATTCAGGTTTCCGAATCTAAATTCCTGATCAGGAAACCTAATCAGGAAACCGAGCGTATGCGCCCAGCCTAAGAGAAGGAGTTTGGAACCTGCTTTTGAAAAAAAAACATTTGTTCTGAGTTATAGTTAATTCGAAAGAGTTTGGATTCAAATTATGATTATCAATGTTTTATCTAAAATATTCTCTATTGCAGTGATGACAAGGTTAAAATTGCATAGATCGCCGATCCGTTTTGACATAGCTTGCAATATTGCATTATATTTAAAACGTCCTAAGTGCGGCATGTACTGTAAAGGAGGGAAATCTTTATTATTTTGACGGTTTCAAACGATTTATCGCCAAAGAGGGTCATGATTCAAATTCGTCGATAGTACAGTCCTGTGGTCACCCAACGAAATGTGTCAGTTGTAGTGCGGCAATGGTTTATATAGGAAAATACCCCCACTGTTCGGCGATCACAGGATGTCAATTGATTTCCTCATTTTATTATTTCAAAATGACGTTACAGAATTTGAGTAGTCTTTAAAATATATTAAATGATACAAAATGCTGAAAACGAATTAACAATTATAGTATTTATAAGATTGTTTAAATTGGAACATATTTAATCCATTCGCTGTCCGGCGCGAGACACAATAGAAAATCAATTGTTATGAATCACATATGATACATGGGACGGTGAAACTGCTAAACAATATTTGAAATGATAACTGTAGAAGGTGTTACATAATTTAATTGTTAATCTGGCAACTCGTTTACAACGATGTAAAATACTTATTGTAATATTAATAATTCTGGAATTGATTACATTATATAAGTTTGACATCCTATATATGTTATTCTAACACGGCCATACTGACAATGTTTTGTTCTCGAAGCACAACATTAATATTTTTGAAACTACCAATTACATAGTTTCATTTTTCCTTTTTATCAGTATCAGTATATATCAATAATCGAAAAAATCGTCAACAAAATCCATAGTCATGGTCTCAGTTACGGTCGTTTTCATAGTCTAAGTCTTAATCATAGTCTCATACCCAACTGAGCATACCAAACACTCCGCAGTCGGTTAATCTCATTCACCCGCAGCCAGTGAATGACATGCAACAGCTAAGGCGTTAATCCATTATTAACAATAATCAGTCCTCACTGCGCAGATCAATCACTCCGCAGTCAGTGAAGCTAAATTACCCGCTGCCATTGAATGTCGTACGACAGCTGAGCTTCTTCTAATTCATAATAATCATAATTATTTATCTTCTAATTCATAATCCAACCCTTACTGCGCAGACCAAACACTTCGCCAGCCGGTGAAGCTAAATCACCCGCGACCAGTGAATGTCGCACGACAGGTGAGGTTTCAATCTTTCAATTCATAATCCATCTTTCAATTCATAATCCAACTGTTACTGCGTAGACCAAACACCGGTGAATGTCGTACGACAGCTAAGGTATTCTTTAACCATAATAATCATTCAATAATAATATAATTATTTACAACTGTAAAAACTTAATCATATATAAAATGCAAATACATCCAAATAAACCATTATAATCAAAATATGACATTAATCTCAATTTATCTAAATCTGAATTTGGTTCCGTCCATTATCCAGGCCATAGGCGAATAATAATTATTTCTTAGGGTCTCTTAAGGTATAACTTTGATAACTTTTGTTTTTGTGTCAATATATTGAAACTTTTAATTTTGTTGGTCAGTAAATACCTATTGTTACTTGCTTTAGCTACAGTTTATAATTATTGTTGATTTCAAAGAATTAACAAATATTAAGTTTTGTTAAGTTCTAATTGATAGTATTGTTTAACGCTTGTCCGAGCTCTTTTGAGAATTAATTATGTAAGCTATCAAGGACTTGCATGCGGCTGCGGGTGCCATTGCATTAGATTTGCGCTGGCTTGGTCAGCCAGTGCTCTGGTAAACTGGCCTGATCGCCAGCAGGCCTTATAACAAAGATTTGAGCTGATCGATGATCGCCTGGCAAGTGTGGAACAGCAATTTCGTACTTTCAGCGCTTGCTGTCTCGAAGTGTCATTAGTTGACTTCACCGCTGACCAGCGAAATAGAGTCAGTGAGGATTATGCCCAGATTTTGGATCTCTATGATGCTGTCTCCAACTGTGCAAGACAGTTAATTGCCGAGAGGGACGGGCAACCCATGTTGAAGCAGGAGCTTCCTAGGCCAGCACCAGGACTGGTGAGTAGACTTTCCACATTGGACCTCCCGCATTTTGATGGCTGCCTAGGAAGCTACCTGGGCTTTGTTAACCTATTTGACAGCCTGGTCGATGACAGGGCTGACCTTCAACCGGCACAAAAATTGGCCTACTTGATGTCGGTTCTGAATGGGGAGGCCAAAGACCTCATACAGCATCTGCCCGTGTCTGACGAGGCGTACCAGACGGCTCGGGACTTAATTACCCGCAGGTACCACAACAAGCGTGGCCTTGCAGACACCCACATTGAGCAGATTTTGAGTTTGCCTACGCTCACCCGGGTCTTTGAGTTGCGCATCCAACTTTTGAACCCGCTCTTGATGGCAATAAATGCACTTAAGTGCCTGGATCTGCCTGTGGACCAATGGTCCTACCTGTTGGTGCACATTGTGCTCAAAAAGCTGCCTGCTGACCTGAGGTCGCGATTTGAGCAGCGCTTTGGTGGGGATAGTGCGAAACATCTGCCCGCTTTTGCAGACCTGGAAAGATTCTTAGAGGACAAGTGCCGGATTTTGGACAACTCCGGTGGTGACACGCCGGCTAAGTCGCGACTTCGTTGCAAGTTGATTTCCTCTTCCAAGCGTCTGACTCTGTCTCGTTCTCGCTCCGACTCAGGATCTTTGTCCCGGATGCTCTGGCTGCAGACGCTGCGATGAGCAGGGCTACGGCTCCGATAGCGAGTGCGACTTCTACAGTCCACCTCGCTGCGCAATCGACTCCGACTCCGCCCAGCTCCTTCGCCATCGCGTCCCGATCCACCGGGTTCTGGCGTCTCCAGGTGTCGGCTTGGTCCATTCCCACCTCGCTCCATTTTATTTAACTCAGAGACGAAAAGTTCGGTTTGAATTTGTGTTTTTAAATAGACGGTAAATCAATAAAAAAAATCGTCTATCTCGGAAACGGTGCGCGTTAGCGCCAAAATAATGAAAAATTCATACCCCTTTATAAAACCCCGGAGCATATTACTTAGAACCCTATTCTGACCTTATCATGACCTTGACCCTGGACCTCCGACCCACAACCAATAATGAAACACTTTATTTAGGTAATAAAAAAATAGACGGTCTTGGAGCTTCCTCCTCAAGACCATGGTTGCACCTTAATGTCACCTTGACCCTACGTTCACGGCACAAGCTAACCATAATCAAGTAGTATTCTTTTCGTAATTATCCGTTATATACATACACAGTCTCCCTTCTATATCCTCGAAGAGCTAGGCAGAGCTAGATATTGCTATACTCACTTTTGACCAGACCAAAGAAATCCCAACAATACATTGCCCGATCCGGGCATCGAACCCGGGATATGTCCCACGAGAAAATTTATGCCGCGTGACCAACGAGACAGTAATAATCCGTTAGACAATTATTACACTATGAAGAGGGTAATTTTAAATTTTTTAGCGTTCAACCAATATTTAAAATATTAGGCTGCACGTACAACTTTCATTGTACGCTGGTAACTAGTGTTCTATTCCAATATATATTTAACAAAAGTTCAAAACTAGGACGAATACAAAATACCCCGCACACGTAAAATCATAGTTTGAACTAAAACGAATATAAATTAATGTGAGCATGTATGTACTTACCACTTCTGATTTGTAGTAAAATAGAATATAGTTTATATATTTATATTTCAGATATACTTTTACACTGTACAGATATTATAATATTTCCGAAGAGCGTTCGTTCGGTACCGTCGCCAGGAATAGAATGCCCGCTCTCGCCAACCGCCATTTTGAATTCTCTCGATAGTGATGTGACTCGGACGAATCAATCGACTACAAATTATTTAATTTCAATCGATATTAATTTTAATAAAAATGGGGACCTTACATTAATAATACACTAAAATGTTATCAATCTACAATATTAAATGCAGCAGACCCTATTAAAGCATGTTACTATAATATATCTTTTAACTATAATATCAAATGCACCTAGGTATAATACATAGACTTTATTATAGTATACTAGAGGACGCCAGCAGCTTTTTCGATTTCTTCTAAATTTACCGGTTTTGGCCGATCCCGTGGTAATTTCGGGAAATCCCTTCTTAGTGCACCCCAACGGTCCCCAAGGAACATACATGCCAAATTTAAGCTTCCTGCGCCCAATAGTTTCGGCTGTAGCGTGTCTGTCAGTCAGTCAGTAACGCAAGGATTTTATATATTAAGATTACTAAACTGCTGCTCTCTCCTAATAGTGATCCATTATAATTGTTTCCTGATTGTAAGTCTACCACCTGTAAATGTACAGTATGGAATGCTATAAATTGAATTAACCTGAATGTATTGCAGGTACAAACAGTACAAAAGTATAAATAAATAACCAGTAACCAAAACTGAACCTATTTAGTTAAAAGCTTATTTATGTTACCAATAGTCAGTGAACTGCCTAAAGTTAAACTAGACGCCAATGCCAGTAAAAATACTCTTGGTAAGAAACGGTATAATAAATAGTCATGTAGAAAGTCAAACAAGACACTAGTTAAAATAAGTTTAAATTCAGACCAGTTTGTTAATATTTCAATATAATTATATAAGTCAAATATACATACCTAGATTTATTCATTTAGGTCGCAACACTGATAAACATCAATGTACTTCTACAAATACTTATTATATTTAGTAGATTATCTTATTTAATTTCATCAATTTCAGTTTAATTTGTCAATTGTATTGTGAAATTGTGGCCATTTAATTCCATTTACACAATCAGAACACTGACATCGTTTTTAATTCGATTTTTTTACGTATTTTACGTTAGGTATCTGGTACATTCAGTTTCATTATAATTAAGATTTGGCGACTTGTAAGAGGTTTGGTATAAAAATAGTAAGCTTACATGTAAGTATTGTTTAAAATAAATACATAAAACTCTTCAAGCACCTAGAATGATTAAATCCCATTTTAATCATTATTGCCATGATCTCCTACAATTGAACCACACAAAGTACAGGTACACGTGTATTTCTTAATATTTTTTTTTATTTATTAACGACCACAAAATTAAATTAATTTTAACATAAAACAATTATAACTACTTATATACTACTTACTACTAAAATTAAATTTAAAAAAAAAAGAAAAAAAACCCCGAGGTGTGACGCTCGACCTCGGGGTTTTTTTTCTTTTTTTTTTAATTTAATTTTAGTAGTAAGTAGTATATAAGTAGTTATATTCTTGGGTTCGGCACCTTGACCACTAGATAAACAAAATACTTAGTCATAGTTAGGTATAACAAACAGAATTTATACAAAAGTTAAATAAATTCAAGTTGCAGACAACAAACTGACTGAATTACAACAGAACAACAAAATACATAATTATTTTGCTCAATTTAATTACAAAGACCACGATTGTCCACGATGAATGAACACACTATTAAAGTAAACAATGATGAATCATGAGTTCTATCTAGCAGCGCGTCACTGAGTGAGCGCGTGCGCATCGCAATAACAAACTAGGTATATTTTAATTAGATAAGTACTATTTGACTGTTCCGAGTTCGCGACGCCCGGTCAATCACACACAATAATGCTTTATAAAAGTACCTATAATAACAATTCGATTATAAAATCGATACAAAATTATGAACAACAACAATAAAAAGAACTTCAGAACAAAGCACAGCGAAAAAAATAACACGCCAACGAAGTAGACATTAAAATAAATAGACTTCCAGAAAAGACCACAAACGAGAATCGAAGTTGTATACTCGGCTGACAGTGACTTTTTAACCACTGATGCACAGGGTAAAAAAAAAACAATATATTTAGTTTATGGTAAGATTTTTAAAACAATGTTTAAGACAACATTTGGGTACATATCGGCGTAGCAATTGAAAAATTTGTGTATTTTACGAGAAAATAATATTTGCTACCCACAACAAAAAATATTAATTTATAGAAGGCAAAACTACAAACGGTAACATAAATTAGAGAACATTCGTTCCGAAAAATAAACAATGTATAGGTTATAAACTGTATTCTTTTTTATTTTATATAATTTTATGTATCTTTAAATCTTTTACATGCCATTCGCCAATTGGTTTAACATTCATAACATTTAGTTTTGAAGAATTCTGCCGGTTTACGGCGAAGATTATAAAATAAACAATTGCGTTGATGAGCCGATAACAGAGCTGAGTGTACCTTCTCGAAAATAGAAGATAAATAGTTCAACGATTCGGCAGAAACTTCACATGGCTCATGCACCATATTGGAATTGAATTGAAGAGAACCAAAATATCCTTCAATAATAATTGAGTTTATGCACAATGTGAGGCGTGGGTATACAATGGCGTATAATTTACATTTAGAACATTTTATTTCAACATTAGATTTTAAAATACGTGCCAAAAAATATAAACATTGTTTATTATAAGAAATATTGTAATTATAGTGATCACGAAAGTTTAAATTCCTATAGAAAGATTGTGGATGTAGTAACATGCACAAAAACAACACATTTTATTTTATCATTTTGTTATTAAAGTTTATGTATTTTTAATGTTAAACAAACATTTTAAAACAACAAATAGGCATTTATATTGTGAAAGTATTTATGAGCGATAACTCATCGCACGAGTTTATGTAGGTATTTGACAACGAATGCCAGACACCTGGCAAAGGCAATTAGTGATTACGCGCAACGCGTTAAAGAAGCGTTGTCGGTATAAACAACAGACTCCATAACACTTTTAACCCGACAATGCCCGTTCTTCACAGCAAGAAGAACAGAGAAACATACCAATTATCTCATGTTTAGCAAGAACAAAAGTACCATTAGAAAACGGCAAAACGGAGCACATACATCATCAGAATCAGGTAGCAAACAGCACCCAATCTTCTCCCATTTAGCGACAGAAGGAGACCATTATATAAATGGCAAAACAAAGCACCAGGCCTGAATGAGGTTCTTAAAACAACCATAAATTTTTAAACGTTTTTATAGCGATACGTATGACACTCAAGTTATTATATATGAAATCTAATGCATATTAAAATAAAATAAATATTATGGTTAGATTAGTAGAACGCAAAAATATCATACATTTTATGAGTAATAAAAAACGATTGGTGAGATATAATTATACATATGTAGGTTGGTACTCTACGTACTGAGATATGAGACACTATAGTAATAATACTTAAATACTGTATAGCTTCTTAACCTTATATACATATATATGTATTTAAACTTTTCTACATAAAATAAAAAAATGCCGTTTTTACAAGAATTTTTTGTCTAGAATTAAAGTAATACACAATATATTTTTTTTTGCTCTAACTTCATAATTAATCAGTTAATTTACAATAAAAACATAAAAGTATATATATAATTACATAATTTGTCTACAATGATGTTTTTAATCCATAATTACGCCCCGCGCGCGGAATGCAAAGTCAGCGAAATATATTTTTTTTTTTTCAAATGCTTACATCTAAATAATTTTCTGCAAGTATTGCTATAACTTTGTTTAACTCTTTCAGTCAGTAAAATAATGAGGTTAGCAACACTTACCTGTTAATGCATTGTATTATTTTTTTATTATGAGTATATAAATAAACCTTTGATAAAATATATAATAATCATATTATTTATGAGATATCAGTCATCGAACATTTTGGCGGGAACTTCAGTTTTTTTGGCAGGAAAAAGTAAGCAACTGTGCAGATTCCAATAAAAATATTTCTTATCAGATTCTTATCAGAAATGGTTTTTATACTTGGAAATCTATTTGGAAAGAAAGTTATCTAGGTTTGAATCTGATATATAACATAAAATGGTCTTTTAAAAAATAAAATATGCAAATTGGCGCCAATAAAAAGAAATCTTTGTTTTATTTTTTTATGTTTAATATTAAAATGTTTCTTTTCATTACATTTATTTCCACTAAAAGTAAATTAAATAACCTTTCTAACTGTGTTTAATGCTTATATACCTCCCATAATAAAAAAACGACGAGAAAAAGGAATATGTCAGAAATATAAAATCGCGCTCAAAAATGGCGGGAAAAAATGTCTCATTTTCACTTTATACTGCCTTTGCGTTGGCTTTAACCATATTATATGGTTTAAATTTATACCATTGGAAAGCTCATTTAATTACGCGTCTATTGATATGCAACATACCGCAATCGGTTAAGTTATCCGAATTCCACAAACTGATTAGTGCGCAGCGGAAAAGCGTGGGAAAAATTACAGTTTACGCGCTCATTTGTTTTTGCAAAAAAAGGGACAATAGTCACTTTGCGCGGTCAAGCAGCTAAGAGAGTAGAAAAGGGTGTCAGAATTTGTGTAAAGCCTTTAATTTTTCAATGAAATCCCTTCAATCTGTCTATATAAACTAGTCACAAAAATTAAGGGATATTAAAAATTCACATTACAGCCGAAATTACTGGGCGCAAGAAGGTTAAATTTGTCATGTATGTTCCTTGAGGAGGGTAGGGGTGTTTGTACACAATATTTTATCTAATCGTAATTTACGCGTGCGAAGCAGAGGGCAAAAGCTAGTCTTGGAATAAAATTCTGTATGTGTTTCATCTTACTCGTAATTTTATGTGAATGTGACTCAACAACACCTTCTAACAATCGACGATTACGGGCATAGAACGCTGTTAAACCCTTGTTTTTCTTCATGCCACAAACAGTTTTTGTTAATAGTTGTTACTCATTTATAATAAAAATAAGAGCCATATTATGTGACTCTTTCATTTGAGCACTATTTAAATATTTTCTGGCATACGCAGGAAATTTAAATAAAAAAGTATAATATTATAATACCATAATAATGGTCCACAGGAATTGTGTTCAGATTGATTTAAGTAGGAAATGAAAATACGTCAACAGTGAATCATTTACAACACATTACATATACAATGGTGCATAGGGTTCCCACCAAGAACTTAGGGTCCCAAGCCAACCTCACCTGCAAGTGGTGCACTTGCCGATCAACGGACGAGGCTCTGGCAAACAAAATATCCCGATAAGTGACAATAGGCTCGCCACCTATTACGTGGGATCAAAACACTGGCGAAAAGTGGGCGCTTAATATGCCTCTGCCTACCCCTTCGGGGAAACAGGCGTGAGTCTATGTATATGTATGTATGTATGTACATATACAATGTCTAAAGGGCATTCACGCTTTCCCATTATGGGCCTTTACAAACATTCTGAAGCTTCCTCAATGGATTACACGAATTGTAATTAATTAAAACGAAAAAGGTTGTTTTTCTTTTTGTTTATCCAAATATTTTACGAATGGAACCCGTGTCAGTCTTGATGGAGGTAGATGTAATTACTAATCAATTTATCTATTTATGTAGTCGATCAGGGGATTAGTGTGGTATAAGGGAAGTGTACCATTGGCCGGTGCCAGGATGCGGATTGTTCCTCAGCTATGGTTTGTTGTGCTTCATATTTTCTTCGTAAATTCGCCGCGATGTTACAACTGCTATAAAAGTAAGGCTACTGTAGTAAGAAGAACACCTGTGAAAAGAATAACTTTAACATTAAAAATATACCTGAAGCTCCATCATCAATCACTTCACGCATCAAGGTGTAAGTTGTAGATAAATGTTTTAACCTTTTTGAAGCGGTCGCAAGAGATGAAACATTACTCCCGAGTTTGCCGCCATCACTTGGTTCAAATCAAAGGGTTCTGTGACTATATGCACAAAAACGCGGCAGCTTTTTACAATTTTGAATAGAATTGAAGTAAAGTAATAAATAATATTTTGTGAATAAAATAATTATGAATAAATTCTAAGTGTACGAAAAATCCCCGCCCACTGCTCTCCAAACATATTTATTTATAAAGAAAATTGAGCACTACAACAATGGAACCAATAATCTTCGTACAAGTAAACAATGACGTATTATAATATAGACGCGCCATACACCAACAAAGCGGCTCTGAAAAACGGCTACAAATACCAAATAATATCTTGTATGCATAAAGAAAGAGAAAGCAAATAAATACTACTATAGGGGCACCTGTTGTTAGAGAGAGATAATATACATCTCTAGTTTCGTTCCGATGAAATGCTGCATGCTCATTGGTCAAGCCCATGGATGACGTAAATTTAGAGGCATAAGGGGAAAAAAGGACACCTGACTTTCGTACAAAATATTTTTTTCATTTATTATATATGAATGCAGTCATTAACACCAGTAATAAATTTACAAAACAATATTACCAACGTAACAACGACTTTTAAATTATAGTTTTTATATATCTTTGCAAGTAAATACCTTATCAGCCAAGTAGGTTTATAGCTGTGCCATATTCTTATTGCTCCTTGACCTTCGTCCTTGAAGAATACAGGCTGTGTTCTTTCATGACCAAACGGGATAATATACTTAACGAAGGGATATGATTCGACCTTCGAAAAAGCCAAAGCCCTTTTACCAGAAATAAGCAACCATGAACGCTTCTCATCTTAACAAGTATTTTCCTTTTTTATCAACGTTTTAAATCCTCAAGAGCTTTGTCATAACCATTTTAAATTATCCTCACAAAGAAATAAAAAGAAGAAATATGAAGTATATCTTTGTATTATATTAAATTCGTAAATATTTTCGTGTCGTTTGAATTATTTATGATTTTTATTTCGGAATGCTGTTTTGATGTCTGATAGTATGGTACTTAGAAAATTGTGCATTCATTTTTTATTAATAAAGATAACCTACTTAACTTCGTCTGCGACCCCGCTCACATGAATTATACACTTAAACCTTCTACGCAAATCATAATATATTATCTTATGTTATAACATTCAAGAGATTCATATTTAAGGAGGTGTTATAATTTATATTATTTCATATTATAAATGTGTTTTATTATGTTTAAGTAAACAGTTGCTATAATAATTATATTTATTTACTAAAGGCTCCTAATCAGTATCATTATCCTAAAGTAAAGTGCAGTCCAATGACATATATCAGTATTACAACAGTTTCTGCTAAATTGTAAAAACTATTAAATAAATATATTTCGTTTAACCATATAAAGCCAAGGCTTACAAGAACCTCATTAAATCTCTTTGATAAATAACTAACAAAGAACATTTCTCGCAACAACCCAACAACAAACCATACAGAGAGCTTCCATTTATATGTGGAAATGGAAATGCCTTTATTAAACTTTTAATTTCAATTATTATTGCCAATAGTGCAGATAATTGAAAATTTTAAACGATTTCAGAGTTGACTCTTGTTTATTTTGAGTTTAAATACAATAAGGAGAATATTATCAAAGTAATATAGTTTACATAAAATCAATTTTAAATCGGAAATACCGAGACTGTTAATTTAACTTTAATATAATTGGATAAATTTTCTGTTTGTCATTAAAATGGACGGCAAATTTGCGACGCGAATTCATCTGCAGACTATTTGATTTATAAAACAGAAAATGCGTTGAATCATAAAACTGTCGTGACTGAGTGCCTAGCTTTCTATTTGTTACGTAATCGTACTTAAAATTATTAACGGTGCTGAAGTGATGTAAGTTAAATTTAGTTCTAACATTATTAATTATAGAAAATAATGCAAAAGTATACCTGGTGAATGCCTTAGTACTGGAAATCCTGATATTTGCCAGGAAACCCGAAGAGATACAAACTGTCAAATTTAGATAAATCTAAGTTTTTATATGAGATCTTAATCTGTACATAATCTGTACACGTTGACGAATCTTCATCAAGTTGGTGTCAAATTGATTCTGGCGTGCCACAAGGCGGTATTCTCTCTCCCTTGTTATTTTCAATATTTATCAATCTCCTAACACAGAATCTTCAATGCGCTTATCATTTGTATGCCGATGACTTGCAGCTTTATGCTCAAGCCAGTGTAGAAGATTTACCTTCTGCTATTGACAGCATTAACAGAGACTTAGATTATTTATATAACTGGTCTAATTATTTTGGTCTTACTGTTAACCCTTCTAAATGTCAGGCAATTATTGTAGGCAGTCAAAGAATCCTGAACAAATTTGATACAACTACACTGCCGCCAGTAACGTATTAATTATAGAAAATAATGCAAAAGTATACCTGGTTAATGCCTTAGTACTGGAAATCCTGATATTTGCCAGGAAACCCGAAGAGATGCAAACTGTCAAATTTAGATAAATCTAAGTTTTTATATGAGATCTTAATCTGTACACAATCTGTACACGTTGACGAATCTTCATCAAGTTGGTGTCAAATTGATTCTGGCGTGCCACAAGGCGGTATTCTCTCTCCCTTGTTAATTTCAATATTTATCAATCTCCTAACACAGAATCTTCAATGCGCTTATCATTTGTATGCCGATGACTTGCAGCTTTATGCTCAAGCCAGTGTAGAAGATTTACCTTCTGCTATTGACAGCATTAACAGAGACTTAGATTATTTATATAACTGGTCTAATTATTTTGGTCTTACTGTTAACCCTTCTAAATGTCAGGCAATTATTGTAAGCAGTCAAAGAATCCTGAACAAATTTGATACAACTACACTGCCGCCAGTAACGTATTAATTATAGAAAATAATGCAAAAGTATACCTGGTGAATGCCTTAGTACTGGAAATCCTGATATTTGCCAGGAAACCCGAAGAGATGCAAACTGTCAAATTTAGATAAATCTAAGTTTTTATATGAGATCTTAATCTGTACACAATCTGTACACGTTGACGAATCTTCATCAAGTTGGTGTCAAATTGATTCTGGCGTGCCACAAGGCGGTATTCTCTCTCCCTTGTTAATTTCAATATTTATCAATCTCCTAACACAGAATCTTCAATGCGCTTATCATTTGTATGCCGATGACTTGCAGCTTTATGCTCAAGCCAGTGTAGAAGATTTACCTTCTGCTATTGACAGCATTAACAGAGACTTAGATTATTTATATAACTGGTCTAATTATTTTGGTCTTACTGTTAACCCTTCTAAATGTCAGGCAATTATTGTAGGCAGTCAAAGAATCCTGAACAAATTTGATACAAATACACTGCCGCCAGTAACGTATAATGGTTCAATTTTTGAATACTCTGTAACTGTCAAAGACCTAGGCTTACATATCGACTCCACTTTCAACTGGCGTGCACAGGTGTCGAACATTAGCCAAAAAGTTACCGGTACCCTACGTGCTCTCTATCGCCTAAAAAACGTTCTACATTCCAAGACTAATACAATGCTGGTGCATACTTAAATTTTCCCTGTTATCGACTATGGTGATGCGTGTTATTTCGACCTGAATGCAGACCTTCTCAACAAACTTGACCGTCTTCTCAATAACTGCATTTGATTTATTTTTAATCTTCGTAAGTATGATCACGTGTCTACTTATCGCTCCCATTTGAACTGGTTACCTATTCGTCAACGCCGAAGTTTGCGTGCTCTCACTACCCTTTATTCAATCCTCATGTCTCTCAACCCGCCAACCTATCTTACCCCTTACTTCCAATACCTATATTCTGTTCACGATAAAACCCTACACTCCTGTAATAATCGACTCCTTCTCTGCCCTTCACTCAGCTCCGATTGCCTTCATGCATCTTTTCCTATCCAATCTATCCTTCTGTGGAATGCTCTTCCTCTGGAAATCAGGACGGCCACCAGTCGCTTCACTTTTAAAATAAAAGTACGGCAGTTCTTACTGAACCAACTGGCAGGATCATCTCAGAGGTACATACATACACATACATATCGTCACGCCTTTCATCCCCGAAGGGGTAGGCAGAGGTGTGAGAGGTTCTACACCCACTTTTCGCCAGATATACTTTAGTCCCACGTAATAAGGGGCGAGCCTATTGCCGTACCGGGCACATTTCCAGACTCCGTGCTGCTACTGAGAATTTCGTGACAGAAAAACCCAATAACATTGCCCGACCCAGGAATCGAACCCGGCACCTCCCGATCCCACGCGCACTTTTATACCGCGAGACCAACGATTTATTTAAATATATTTAATATGTATATATATATATATATATATATATATATATATATATATATATATATATATATATATATATATATATATATATATATATATATATATATATATATACGTATTTATTATATTATATATTTATATGCTTGTAATATGTATATTCTATGTATTTAGTATTACTATTTGTTTTTATATTAAGTAGTATTTATGTATGGACATTAATGTTTTTCATTTTTAAGTATTTATTAGGATTGTCATGTTTCTTTTTACTTCAATTTGCACCTATCTCGTTCTATCTCTGCATCACCCCAAGGTAGACTGGCAGAGAATGCCTCAGGCATTAAGTCCGCCTATACATGTTTTGTGTATAAAGTAATAAATAAAAATAAAATAATATATATGCAATACCAATGTCAATCAATACCCGTGTATTGTTGAAAATGGGTATAGAAATGTAATTGCTGGGCATTTCAGTAACATATGCGCAAGATGGTACTAATTAACGGCCATGTGCGTGACGTCATAATTTATGCTCCTTTTGAACAGCGTGAATCGATGTGTAGTGGTCAATTCCCATACAAAATCAATAAAATAGAAAAATGAAAACAACATACGTCAATTATACTTAGTTTCCAAGAAATACATACATACATACATAACGTCACGCCTTTTATCCCCGAAGGGGTAGGTAGAGGTGTATTTCTACACCCACTTTTCGCCAGATATACTTTAGTCCCACGTAATAAGGGGCGAGCCTATTGCCGTACCGGGCACATTTCCAAACTCCGTGCTGCCACTGAGAATTTCGTGAAAGAAAAACCTAATAACACTACCCGATAATCATGAAATACAATCATGAATTATTTTCTTATACTAAATTTGTGCTAAATTCATAAGAATAAGCGAGTAAAAAGTAAATTGTCAAACGTCCTCTTAACCAGAAGTGCGGGCGGCGAATCTTTCAGTTTCAAAGATAAGAACCGTTTGGAATTAATTTAAAACAATTCCTCTTTCCGAAAGCTCCTCAATAATTTTCCAATTTGTCTGTTCAAGACAAGCACCGATTCCAAAAGATTTTTCAGTTTTTCAGAATTTTGTATCACTGCTTATATTGGATCTCCAAATTTGAATGAATTTAGAATATAAACATTAAAATTTCATTTTTATGGCTGTGCCATTGACCCTTCTATAAAATAAACCACCATTGCATACATTCTCTTCCGATGTTTTATTTTTGCACAGCATATAATTTTGAAAATTGTGTTGGTATTTCCTGAAATTCGAGCATTTTATTAAAGGAACCAACCTGCATAGTCTATGGTGTTAATATAAACGTATTGTCAAAGTCATTAACAAGTTAACTGACTTAATAATGAATAGGTTATTGGCTATTAAGTATAACACTCGAAGCATTAGACATTCTGCTGACAACCTATGTGACCTCAGGTTTTTTGGCACAACATGATATAGCGCAAGTTAATCTAGAGAAGCTTCAAGATTATTTTGAAATTTGTAGTAGATGAATAAAAAAAAAACAAAAAGATTCAATAGTTTTGTAGAGTGCTAAAGTATAAATGAATAGAGCATTATTTAATTAATGTTCAAATATTAAAAAAGCTAAAGATTTTTTTCACCAACGATAATTTAATCAGAACACGTGCCAAAACGGTTGGTCCGTTTCGCAAATATATAAAATCTCCTTTATTTTATTTTACGACCAAATCATACCTGATGTTCATCGGGTATTGTCGAACTATCAAATAATTTGCTTTATTTGATTGCTTTAAATAATAATGATTCGGTACTTTGACTAAATCTCTAACATAACCCATTTCACCTGCTCCTGTTTACGTATTTCTCGGAATAAGCTGATGATTTTAATTTGATTCACCCGACTGGCTTATCGAACGCCTTACAAACTTGTACGTGAAATAGGTGATTTCAAATTCGGCACCAACCTTCCAAATGCACCTAATAGCTGATGGTTCTAAAAATATCCTAACTGCTTTGGCCCCGGAACTTCGATGGGTGTAAATATTGCCGGGCAACTCCAGATTACGAAGGGTATTTCCGAGTACTCTACCTCTCTTATAAGCATTCTTTTTTTTTATTGTTCTTGAGTAAATCTTTTTAACTTTTATAATACATATCTACAAGCTCGTAGCAATCTCGCTCTAACCTATTTGATTTGGATTAGTTAGAGCGAGACGAATTATATGTACATATATATTTAGTTTGAAGTATTAAATATACCCAGTAACTGAAATAAATATCACGGTACTAGTACTTTGTACAAACTTCGTATCAATCTATCTCGATGTTTCTCACTGTACTTTCAACGTAACAACAATCGGGGGCGATTTGACGTAGGTGCCTAAAATACGAAGGGTCGATTTTGTACACTTAGGCAATTAGGGGCAAAATTCGAGGGGCGAGTGGTGCCGAGACCGAATTCGGAACTCGACCCCTATAATACCATTAGGACACAATTTGCGAGGACAATATTGTCTTCATATTTTTGTTGGTAAGTAGTATAATATTGTATCCTGTTTATTGCGGATTTGGCATGTGTCGCTGATTACGGCTGGAATTGAAGGAAGGAATTACCAAAATATCTTACAATAGTATCGAGTTTATGTGAATAGTAGGCTGCATTTAGAATATAATCTAAAACAAACTAAGAAAGCTAATTCAATAAAAATAAAAGAATGTTTCCTTGACAGGCGTTGAAACGTATTAAAATAAAATAATATACAACAAATACATCCTTTTGATGTAGTCAAGCGGCCGCCTCATCAACTATTCTAGTGCAGACACTGTCTCTTAAAATATGATAATATTAAATAAATAAAACTGTAGATACAAATAAATGTTATAAAGTTTAAGATTGACTTGCGCTAAAGACAACAATAGCAGCATTAAAAACGCTAACGGATTAAATACGCCAAAAATTCGTACATTTGAGTTGATTTTCTTTTAAAAGGAATTAATGTACCTGAATAACTTTACTATCATTCAAATAATGGTCATGGCATAACACTTATACCCGTTATTACATTAGCGTCCACTTTAATTTATAAACTTTATGATTTTTTCCGTAAATCGATGGCGAATAACTTAGAAAACACCGATAAGGTTAAACTGGGTTACGCCACAACATTCACCGTACAGTGGTCATCGAACTTTTAACCATTATAGATTTTCCGCTTTTCCTCAAAGACCACCCTCATGACTAATCAGCACACGTAAGCTTGCTGTCTTTCCTTACTCGCAAAATAAACAAGACTATAAAGACCGTTAACTCCCAAAAGAATTATAAAGCTCACAAATGTATTTAAATAAAAGCAGAGCTAAAATTCTGTGGTTTTGTTTTATTAAAAAGAAATCTAGGAAAGCAAAGAGTAGTTGTGAAAGAAACTGATATTCAATCGTATTTACGTAGCTTGTAAAGCCGGTATCGATACTATTGGTCAATAATTTCCTAATATAGACCAAAATTTTAGCACGTGAATTGACTGGCAACAAATGCTTTTCCCGGCATTACGACCCATTGGAATATTTATTTATTATTTTATTTCAATTAATAATCAAAACATACAATCAATATTACAGATGAAAGGTCCTCAAAACTGTGTTAAACAGTTTGACTGTGGACTCAGTCGAGTTTCATTCAAGTGCTTAAGTAATAGAAAAATAGTAAAGGTTTTATGTAATTATTATAATGTATAAATGTAGTTCGTATAAATTATTATTGATTATAATTTACGTTATATACTATCTAATAAGATTTTTTTTTACTTTCTTTTGAATTTATTTTTATTTTGTTCTCTCCTGATGTCCACAGGCAAACTATTTAATACTAAGGTATACGTTTTCTTAGTGTCCTATCACCGTAATAATTACTGACTCTAGGTACATCATATTTACAATTTGTAACAGATCTCGTAACATGAATGTGAGATATATGTGATATGTTATGCTCTTCATCGCCATGTTGATAAGTCAATAGTAGGTATTTGTGTTTTAGGCTGGCCAGAAGGATTTTGCATATATTAAATCGGCTGGCGCTGCTGCTGCATCAGCGGAGACCCTCAAACGGCGCAAATACGGAAACCTATCTGGTAATTACGTTTTTGAGCTGTTTGGGGTCGAAACGCTGGGGCCATGGGGCCCTAGTGCACGCGCTCTTTACAAAGAAATCGCTAAAAGACTGATCGACGCTTCGCGTGACCAGAGGGCTGGTTTATATTTCACAGAAAGATTAAGCATTGCTATTCAACGTGGCAATGCTGCCAGCCTTCTGGGCACGCTACCAGCTGACAGCGTTGCGGAGGAATTTCTTGACGCGTCGTAGTCAATTTCCCTTTTTTTATTGATTTATTATTTCTTTTGTTATCATTAATTATTTAGTTTTTATAGTTTAGCTTAGGATAGTTTAGTTATATAAGTAGATTTATTTTGTTTGTATATATGATAAATAGCTTATAATTAAGTAATAGCATACTGTTTGTTTTCCTATTAACATGAAATATATTAAATAGTTTTTTGTAGTTATCTTTACAACTCATTTTAGTTTTTCCATAATAGTTTTCTTTCAGCTTTAAATATCTAAGCTGTATAACCACTAGAGGCAGCTTTGGGTTGAGTGATTGCCGCGACCCGCGGCAGGGCAAAAAAGGCTCGCCGAGCCATGTAGTTGAGGCTGTCCTGTTACACTGGCTGCCACTGGTGGAAACTCAGCCTTAGATTTGTTAGGGATCCTAGAAGTTTATGTAGGTCTGTGGCAAAGATCCACCATATTTTACCATAGGATGTTTTCCACTACTTATCAGTAATACGATGGGTTACAATCGCGTGTGTACGTATTATAATACCAATTTGTATGCTTTTAAAGCCTGTAGAAAATCCAAAATAATTAAAATAATTCTTCATAATTTTCCACCGTTTCGGCCGGCTTACACCTGCTGTGGTAATGACAACCAATAAAGGAAATAAAATACACATTAGCTCGTATGCATTGTATGAAAAGCAACAAAGGGACCTGACTTTTACAGCAGAATCTCAACCACACGTTCATTGTATGAAAACCGACAGACATCAAGTAGGCATTAAAGGCAGTTATAATGAACGTATTGAAACGATGAAAACTGGAGCATCTTCATACAAAACCTGACAGTATTGTGATGTAGTTTTCTTTGTTGATCGTGTGTCAAGCACGCGGAGATGGATGTGAATCAAATGAGTTCGGATTTTAAAGTTTCATGAAAGGATAATGGTGAAATGGAAGTTTGCTTTACACGTGTTCTGTTGATTTTATCTTACTTGATATTTGTTAGATTGGCCAATCTTGTTTTTCGAGTTGCTATACATTTTGGTGTACGTTTTAGAGCACAGAACGGAAACAAAATCGAAAAATAAAACTGATATATTTAAAAACATTTTTTACCTTAGTTTCTTTGAAAATACCTGAAATGAATGCAGACGTATGTTATATGGTGAACAGGCTCTATAATTTTACATAGAATTGCCTAAAGAAATTGCAGAAACACTTTTCGAATTCAACAACAAACTTACAAGCTCATTCGCTCGAAAAGAAGCGTAAACGAAACAACGCAGCCAACATAATAAAGTTTAATTCACTTTATTAAAGTCAGTCTCATAATACTATATTTTCTATTAAAGTTTCAGAGACACTTTTTTTGAGCCCGGTTGCCGCCCAACTCCTTATTTCCCTTTTACCCACTTAAACGTCCTTTCCTGCATTGTGGCATTTTTTTTAACACAAAAACTTGTTTTCTCCTTGGTTCGGCGTTACACCGAAACCGTAGGTTCCTAGGCGATTTGGGAAAAAATGGAATGTATTTAAAGGATGGCGAGTTCTGATCGCCTAGGATTGGAGAGGGAGAGAAAGTATGGTGTAGAAAGGAACCTCTTACCTTGCACGGCAATCTTCTTCTTCTCAGAAGGGCAGTCTCCTGGTGTTTTCGAGATGAAGCTGCTTGATTCAATACACTACACTATTCGTTTCACTTTCACTCGCGAGCGGGTTTATTCGGTTTTCTTTGGTTGTAAGCGGTAATAATTATATATGGTGGTGCGATGCGGTGCGGTACGGTATGGCGGACACGTTCTCAGCGTCTCGAATCTTCTGTCGCCGTTTCGGGAGGGGATTTATGAAAAGGATCGCTCGGATTGGCCGAGCAGCGACGAACCATTGACGTTGACGTGATTAGTTCTCGATGGAAAGATAGATGGCGCTACCATATCCCCCCGGCCCTAAAGGGTTGCCTGTAAAAGAAATCGAATTGAACTTAGCTATGTTGGGTGTACTACCGCATAACCCATCAATAGGCTAAGACAGCGATATGATAATAAAATTAATCTAAATTAACTTTAGCGAAAACTACAAACGCAATAATAGCGAAAACTACAAACTAAATACCTAAACTAAGAGGTAGATCCAACTTCAGGCTAGATCTCACTGAGTTGGAAGCGGACAGAGACGTACAACAGGGCGCACGTAGCTCCCCTTAGGGGTTTTCACGGTAACAACGCGGGTTGTACCGTCCTTGGAAGTATGCAATTTGTCTACGATGGCCATGAAAGCGGCGGAGCATTATCATGTATTATGACGACCAACGTACCCTCCTGTATAGGGGATGCAGGACTATTCCACTTGGATCTAGCCTGAAGCTGGTGTAGATATTCCGCACGCCAGCGCCGCCAGAACGACTGCACGAGTTTATCCAGCAGAGTATGTCTCTGGAGCAAGCTTGAAGAGTCTGCTTCAGGAGCTGGAAATGACGATAATGGCACTGTGTTCAGAAAATGTGCAGGGCTTAATGCGGATGGTTCTGCGGGGTCGCTACTCAATGCCGTGAGCGGACGCGAGTTGATCAGTGCCTCGACTGTGCCTCGACATAATCCAAGTAAAATATTGCTTTTAACGTCCATGTGATTAATAAATGATTTGACTTTGATTTTTACAAAATTAAACCATTAATATATATCAAGCTCTAGTGACCATAGTGGTTTAATTTTAATAATGGAATAAAAATATGTAGATAGAGGTATAAGGACTGCCTAGGCTATCTCTTTCAGAATAAATAAAGAACACGCTTAAATAAATTTGGAATGACTTACATTTTATATTACAACTACAAAAGTCGTTTACACTATTGAATATTTCTAGAAGAATTCAGTTACTTTATAAAAAAAGATGTTCTCTTGAAAAATAATGATATTCTAAAGAGAATAAATAGTTGAACCCTTATAAATGGCTACCAAAACGTCGAGTGACTAAATCAAGGATAAACTGGACGTCGATGGACTTGACCATCACTGTGTTTATAGTTCAGTAACATCATAATAACGAACATGTAAAATTATTACTCTAAGTAACGAAGTCCATGCCAGGTTTGAAAATGTTATTGTTTTTAAAAGATCTCCAGGAATTAGTGTGTCTAGTCTAATTCGATTTTTTAAATAATTATCCGTGGATTTGAACCCGATACCTCTGTATAACAGTCTGTTGGTTTCTCCACCTGGCTATCACTGCCATATATCATACATTCAAAATTCTTATTTACAGTTTACGCCTGTCAAATGTATTTCCTTTTATTTGTTCGAAAATAAACGAAATACGAATTAAATACAAGTGTAATTTCAAGCACATTTTCTTCTTTCAAGATTCCATACATAAAGCAGCTTAATTTCGAAACAATTTTTCCATGTTCAACTTTCTCAAGGCGTACCAAGTTTTCTTCGAACTTAGCTCAAAAATATTACAAATGTATTGCAGTAAACCTAAAAAACTTTCCAGTATCAGCTAAAGCGTCTTTGTCAGACTTTGGTCGAGTTCTTCCAAAAGTTGACAAGTTGCAATACGATCCTCTGGTACAAGTTACTGTCGTATGAACAAGTTCTGAGGATAATTAAGTCCCATTCGTCATCCGGGACTTGTAGTAATTAATTTAAATTGCAAGATCATAATTTGGAGACTTCGGAAATTTTAAGTACGAGTTGGAAGGGTGAAGTTTGGCATAATTTGAAAGGAATTCTATAAGTACTTGGAATGACTTATTGATTTTCAGTCCCCTCATATTAAGTGTTTTGTAGACTACGTGTAAAACTAGCGACTAAAACAAACGACGACAATACCGCTGCAAGATGTGGTACTTATTATTAATACATACATGTTTAGACTCACGTCTGTTTTCCGGAGGGGTAGGCAGAGACTATGGAACGCCTTTTGCAACGATCCTCACATATCTCTCTTGCTTCATTCACTCCCATCAAATTTCTCATGCATGCTCTTCTTATTAATAATGTCTGTAGTCATCATCCTTTTAGCTATACCACTTTAAATCTGGGATCTTACTAGTCTAACCGGATTTGGCTGAATATTAGCTTTTCCACAGAGCGACTGCCTGTCTGACCTCCGCAACCCGAAGGGATAGCGACATTCCATGGCTTAGACTAGTGTCAGTTTATTTAGAAGGTACTGACGTCCTGTAAAGACTGTCAAAGATTTTCATGACAACCGGAACCGACGGCTTAATAATAATGTCTGTAGTGTTTGTTGTAATTGATATCAGCGATGGCGTATGGCGGCATAGTGTATGAGTGGTTAGTTGCCTCTGCAAAAGGTTTTACAAAGTCATCTTACTGAAGAAACTCAAGGTAAGTTGACTTCACTACACATATCTCCTATCAGGTACTTACTAAGACACCAAAGCACCCACTCCATATGCGCAACTCAATATTTTAAAATTCAGACTCACCTTCATTACTTCACGGTCTACCTCAATTTAAATACAAATATTTGCCTAGACTATATTATACAGGTCTCTTAGCGACATCGTGATTGGTATTGACTTTGCTTAGAGGAATACTAATGTCCTATCTCGTAAAGTGGGATTATTCCTTTGGGGATGACATAAGATAGACAAGATTATTATTATTTAAGCAAAATTTATTCATTAAAAATCAAAATAATTATGTTCAATTTCTTTTCAATATTTTAATAATAACAGTGGCTTCCTCCTTTCTCCTCTTCTATCTTTTTGCCGTGCCTGACAGGGTCCATATTTGGTCTTTACCTTATCTTTGTACAACTTGTAATACATAATATGGAGAGCAATAAAACATTTGAATTTGAAGATATTCAAATACAGTTATTTCTGTTTATTATACACAGTTATTACTTTTTTGGGTTATTGGATTAAAATGCTGTGTTTCTATTTCAGCCTATTGTTGGCTAGATATGTATTATGTTGATATCTACAATATGAGCATCACATAAAGATATGTCTTGGGCAAAAATCGTAGCCACAATGTAGCTATGACTTTCGGCCAAGCACGCAGGGTCACTAAACATAAAGGTCTTAGCTCCGCGCCCACCCGGTAAAAAGAATATCATTCAAATATAAGGTTTAAGTATTGCTCTTTAGATATTATTTACATTGGCAACATAAATATGATACTAATTAGCAGAATACCAATTATGATTCAATTCAACTCTAATCGAATTTAATTTAAAATAAAGTGTCCATATCAGTTAAACACGACAATTGGCCTTCAGATGGCCAACACTCTTCAGATTGGTGAACCATCAAAACTGGTTAGACTAGAAAATGAAACTAAGGCCCAATCCAAAAGTTCAATGATGATATTATGAGAGGAATATTATCTGATTTAACGACGCACCCTCCTTCGAAACCACTAACTTATCACAAATATTCTGTAAAACAACACTTGACGAAAAACTACTTGACAAAATTTCATGCACTTACGCATTTCTGCAGTCTCATTCCTCTATAATTTTTCCAAACTATCACCGTTATTGACACACACATAAGCACACATACATATGCAGTTGCTACAGTACATTATACCCACAAAGTTCACACACATGCACTCACTCACACACATTCGGTTACAATGTACAATGTTCTCCCACTAAACATTGCCAGCACACCGGTGCCGCTAACATTTTTTCCGACCAATATTTTCATGCCACGCTGTTTTATTTGTCCTGTCACTTGTTTTACTGCCGTACACGAAAATTTCATATCAAAAAACGGGATACAGTTTTTTGTTTCAGATTTGAGGCCACGCAGTTCGCTCTCTGTATTGGGTCGATAGATTTGTTTCGGTTTTCTGTCTACGTCGTTTGTGGAAGATTGTGATTGCTTTTTGAGGTTATACAGATTTTGTGCACATATTACATTTTATTTTTTAGAGACGATTTTCACTCTGTTAGAGATGTTTTCTCCGTTTTTGGTTCCGTTGCGAAGTAATATGTATTCTTATTTTACCAGTTTTTAATGTTTTTTACCATAAATAAAGTTAACCCATATCATATACAAGATAAGCATTTTTTTAAACATGAATTTCAAAGTGGAGTAATCGGTGTACATCTTCTCTATTCTTGATATAAAATCATAATCATTGAGTCCGAGTAGAAGTATTTTATATATTTTGCACAACAATGCTTACACCTATTAATATTATGGCTACCATACGTCCTTGAATGTTATCATCATCCCTGCGTTGTTACAGTTGTTGTCCAAGACTTTCGATTTAAATTATGATAATTAGTTTCTTGACCTAACTTATTTGACAGAATATTGTTTACAATATGTATTCCTAAAAGAACTGTGAACAGTGTATTTTCACACTTTTGCAGTCTATAATTGAAGCAGAAGATACAACCGCATTGCGTGATGTTACCAAATCCATGCCTAACGGCTTTCAGCACTGTAGAATTTAGTCTAGTATTTCATTATTAATATCTGTAGAAGTAATTTCTATCGAATTGTCGTAATAATGTTATTGTAAAAATCGATAGTAATCTAATAGCTTACTAATTTTATCGTCATCATAATTTGTATATCACATACGAATTATCATAATATGTATTATAAATACGTCGTCAGAATTAATATTGCACTAACAGGCACACGATCCAAAGTAAAATTGAGCTGCGAAATCATTACCATTGACATTTGACAAATCTCTCTCACTTCATAGCCCATATTTTAACGTTCTATGCCATCTGTATTCGTATATTTTAGTTAAAACAAACTTTGCAAGGAATGTTCACGATTCATGTACTACATTACACCATACAACATTTCGGCTGGAAATAAAGCCATTAGTTTCCATATTGTCGCGCACTAATTTAATACTAAACAATGAAGAAACTCTGTCTCTGTAAAGCACATTTTACTTATTATCCTGCATTCCATCAAACTGATTTTAAATTCTATTAAAAGGAAATAATTTTATTTACAAAATAAATGTATCTGTTTAACACATGAAAACAATTTTGGTTTGATTTACGGCATGTTTTAATTAAATATTGCTGTAAAATTACATAAAATCGTGAAAATGTCCGGTTCGAAAAAACAGAAAACAGTGAATGCTCGCTGTTCTGTTACAAGTGAATGCTCAGATGTATCAGCGCCATAACGTTGTAGTTGGAACAAAGGAAGCTAGAACAATTGCATTCAAGAGTACCACAATCTCTGTGTAATGCAAATTCAAAGTAATGTCTGCTTATATCTGCTCTAAATAAACATGTTTGTTCTACAACTATATAGAAAATTTAATTAAAACCCTTACATTGTTTCATAGAGTCTGTTTGAAGTTTTCATATGGAAGTTTATATAGTACTGCTGTTTGTATTGTTATAGTTGTTTGAATAACAGCGTTTGCGTTTGGACTCAGAAAGCTGTAACCAATTTCTACATCAAACAACATGTTGTTTGACGACGTAGCTATCTCATGATAGCTACGTCATTTATTGAAAAATAATCATTCAAATTGGGATCACCAATGAAAACTTTGAACTGTTTATTAATGTTGCTGTTATAAATTGGAATCAATTTATGCCTTCGGTTACACAACAACTAAAACAAGCATAATATATTTGGGCGTATTTTTGTTAATACAAATATTTCTCAAAACCATTTTAAATCTTGTAAATTATCAAAAGTAAGGATACTAAAACCTTCATCATAAGTAATCACGTAACTTTTCAAAAAGAAAAGCAAAAATATGTGAATATCCAAACGCGTAAACACATTTGGCGAGACTCTTTTCCGAAGCAATATTCAAATAGCAAGTTTCAAAAATCCAATAGCAGACATTTTTCATGCCCAATTGCTGGAGAAACGCGCGGCATAAACGTATATAGCCATTCAGTTTTATTAAATCTATAGAGCAATAGTAGGTACTGGGACTGTGTTCTTCAAATTGTAAAGTAACGACATCGTGAAACGGGTAATTTAGTCTATTAGATGCAATTTGATTTGGTAGGTTAAAACTCGATATTCTCGGTATCTGTACGTGGAGTAAAAATTATGGCCTCAAGGTGAATCCGACAAAAACACAGGTCATTCTAATTGGCAGTTCCAAGATGATTTCCAAGATAAATTGGCCACAGCTGCCCCAGATTGAGTTCGATGGTAACATCTTACCAATCTGAGATAACGTGAAAAACCTTGGTATTTATCTGGACAAAACTTTTTCATGGGGAAGTCAATTACAGGAGACCAGTCGTAAATTGTTTGCTTCAGCTGGGTCATTGCGTAGGCTGAGGAACTTTCTTCCCACTAACACCAAGATTGCGCTTGCACAATCCTTGCTGCTCCCAATACTCGATTATGCCGATGTCAGCTATCTTGATCTCAATGAGGACCAACTTGATAAACTTGAGCGTCTCCAAAACTTCTGTATTAGATTCATTTTTGGTTTACGCAAATATGATCATGTATCTGAATTTCGATCCAGGCTCAAGTGGCTCCCAATTTGACTTCGCCGGAATAGTCATATTCTTGTGTTACTGTACAACGTGTTGTTTAATCCTAATACCCCCACGTATCTCAAAGAACTTTTTAAGTTCCTTCATGACACACATTTAAAGACCTTGAGGTAGTCGGTGGATCTGAGATTGCAGATGCCAACACATTCCACAAACTTCTACGATAAATCCTTCACTGTTCCAGCTGTCCGTTTGTGGAATGCGCTGCCAGTCGCAATAAGGCAAGCTAAATCATTGAACATTTTTAAAAATGCACTAAAGAAACACTATTTGTCATTGTAAACAAATTTTGTCACTGTATTTTGTGTTCATATTATTTTATGTATGTATATGCATTATATTTATGTATATGTATTATATTTATGTATAATATTATATATATGTTTATATCTGTATGTATCATATTATGTATTTATTTATTTATAATATGCTTCGTACCTACCATATCTATTGATGCGACGATAGCTCGATGTATTAAATAAAATAAGCGTTGTGGACTGTATAGCTATGTGTATATTATTGCTGATTGACTTTACGTATTAGAAATTAGAAAATATGATACGTGTAACAAAGGAGACCTTCCAGGTGTCCACTGTAACGTTGTCCCTACTTAGGGTGTGTTTAAATGGAAAAAGTGAGTCGAATGTTATAATAAGAATTAATTTAATTCTTCAAGTAAATCTAAAAATCATTTAGCAGAGCGTTTTACTTACTAAAAAATTACTAAAAATAATGTTATTGGAAAAGATATAAACAGGGTCGCGTAATTCGGCGATGGTAAGGGATTTGTTGAGGGTCCGCTGCCGGGTCGTCCAGGAAAGGTGGTCACATAGCTCGTCTGCCTGGAGGCGCCAGAAGAAAACTGGCTGGGCGCAGCCAGCGCTTGAGTATTTATAGTCCGTTGCAGGGCGCGGGCGGCGGGGTCAACCGGGCCGAGTTATGCGTCAAGGATTGACATCACACACTCTCCCCTTTAGGCCAGAATTTTCCCGGAGGGAAAATTCTGTGGCTGGTAGGTGGCGACTGCATTCCGGGACCCTGAAACAGATGAGTGGTGGTGGTGTCAGTAGGTTAAATACAAGGCAACTACTAACCCTGAAAGAGAAAAAAAATTCATAATTCATAATTCATTTAATCATTTGCGAATATGGGTATACAGCAGATCTTAAATACTAATACATATTTAGGTTCTTTTACCATATTCAACCATTAGGCATGCAAATTTTGTTTGTAGGTATATTCCGGTACAATTATATGATTAAATTGCCAATGTCATGTAAGTATACACAGCTTTAGAATAATATAAAAAACACAATGTCAGAATATAATTGTTGACAATTGATTATAAAAGTTTTAATGTAGCAATAATAATACATGTCAAATTATAATAACAGATATAATTGTAATGGCATGTCAAAGAATATTAGAAATAATTTAATAAGGATAAAAATATAATAATGAAATGTCAAAATATAAAGAAATGTCAAATTATAAAGAAATGTCAAATAAGAATAATAATAATGTAATGTCACATAAGATAATTAAAATATAATAATTAAGAGCAAATTTATCGCTGATTAAAATTTCTCAATATTCTTATCTTCTAGAAATTCTTGAACAGAGTAATAACATTTAGCTGTAAGCAGTTTTTGAAGGCGCCTTTTAAATACATGGGTATATTCAATATCAACTATCTGCTTTGGTAGCTTATTATATATGCGGACTGCATTACAAAAAAAGCTTTTGTGCATTAGAGCTGTTTTGCTGGCCACCACACATAACTTATCCGCATGGCGAACCCTAGACCTCTTTTCAAATAAGTCTATATTTTGTTTTATGAACATGGCACACTCAAAAATGTAGATGCAAGGTAATGTCATTAGATTATACTTTATAAAGTAGGGTTTGCAACTGTCGGGTATTTTAATATTAAATATGGTTCTGATACAGCGTTTCTGAACTTTAAATGCTAGTAGCCAGTCAGTAGAGTTTCCCCAAAATATGATGCCGTATCGTAAAGCCCATGAAACAATACCATGATATGCCGTTATCAGTGTAGATATATTGGATATGTTTCTTAATTTATAAAGCCCATAGGCAAATTGGCTTACTTTAGAACAAACGTGTTCTATATGCGCTTTCCAATTTAATTTCTGATCTATTATTAGTCCTAGAAATTTGGTAAATTCGTTTTCTTCAAATTTATGACCATTGTAATTTATATCCAATGTATAATCCGTATTTTTGCTTCTTTGTTTAAAATCTATAAAGTTTGTTTTGTTAAGATTAATTTTTAAATTATTCATCTGTAACCATTCTATAATAAGACTCATAGTGTTATTAATATCTGTTTCAAGAGATGTCATAGATTTGTTGGTAAAAAGTATAGTGCTGTCATCTGCAAACAAAGTCATGTCGTAGATGGTGCTTGATGTAAAATCATTTATATAAATAATGAAAAATAAAGGCCCCATCACGCTGCCTTGTGGAACTCGAAATTTGACAGTTCTAACATCGGACCTATTAATCAACTCTGATTTTGACTCCATACATATGGTCGAAATCTCTGTATATTGCCGTCGGTTTGAGAGGTATGATTTTATAAGGTCATGGGCATTGCCTCTGATACCATAATGATCTAATTTATCTAGTAGAATGTCATGTCTTACACGATCAAAGGCCTTTGACATGTCCATAAACATACCAATCGCAGGTTGACCTTTGTCCACATTTGTAATTACAGGTTTTAAAAAATTGTAGATAGCCATATTTATATTTTTATTTTTTCTAAATCCATACTGCTCTGGCACCAGTACGTTTATTTTCTCCAAATAAAAATAAATGCAGTTATATATTACCCTTTCAAATATTTTTGCAAATATAGGTATAAGAGCGATTGGTCTATAATTGCTAATGTCCAACCTTTCTCCTGTCTTAAAAAGGGGCTTGATAATAGTTATTTTTAAAACATCTGGAAAGACGCCCTTTTCGTTACATATATTAATTAAATGAGACAGAATTGGAGAGATTATATTGGCTACGTCTTTTAAAACTGATGTAGTAATACCATCGTACCCAGCACTATTAGTGTTTTTTAATGACTTAATGATATTAAATATTTCCTGATGAGTTACAGGTGCTATAAAAATTGATTGATTATTTTTGTCTTTTAGTTTCAATTTATATTTATCTAAATTTTGATTATCTACTATGTCAACAAAATAATTATTAAATGCATTACATATGTCCTTTGGTTCCTTTATTAATTTATTATTAACTATAATACTCCTTATATCCATCCTAGGCTGCTTTTCTTTAGTATTATTTATGATGTTCCAGGTTGCTTTTGTTTTGTTTACAGAGGATGTAATATAATGGTCATTTTTATGTCGTTGTGTTAAACGAATTATCTTTTTTAGTCGTGCTGAATAAGTTTTGAATTTTATTTTGTTACATTCACTTGGTATTTTTCTGAATTGCCACATCATTTGACGTTTTCTAGCGGTACAAAGCTTTAGTCCTTTTGTAATCCATGGCACTTTGTTCATAGAGAATAGTTTGATTTTCACTAATGGAAAACATAAATTATAAAGTAAGCTGAAAAGGTCATAAAATGTATTAAATGCCTTATTTGGATCTTGCTCTTTTAATGCGTCAGAAAAACGAATCTGGGCTAAGTAGTTTTTAAACTTATTTCTATTTTCTTTAGAAAAATCTCTTTTTTCAGTATACCAATACTTTAGCAGGCATCTCTTTACAATTGGGCATTTTAATATTTGTGCTGTATGGTCTGAAATAGAGAAATCGTTTACCTGACTTTTGCATCCCCTAATATTGTGTGCAAAATTATCTATGCAAGTTTTACTTAAAAATCTTGTAATTTCTTTTAATTCAATTTTAAGGTTAAACGCCTTCAATGTTTGCTCAAATTCTAAAGATAGCTTAGTTCGTTTCAACAGATCTATATTATAGTCCCCGCACAAAATAAGCCTCTTATTTTTATTGTTACATAGTTTAAATAATAGTAAGTTAAGTCTTTCATAAAAACCTTGCATTGTCAACTTATCGTACTTCGGGGGTCTGTAAATACATACTATGTAAATTTTATGCTCAATTAATTCTACTGCCGAGCATTCAAATATATTAGCAAGTGACAATTTATTGATTTCATCAAGAGCTCGATAAAGATATCCACGTTTAATTAATATACAAGAGCCTCCGCGTCTATTCTTTCTCATATAAGAGGTTGCTAAAGTGTAATTGGGTATCTTCAAATACTGCTCATCGCCTTTCACCATATTATGCTCAGTAATACAAATGACATCGATTGTGTTATCTAAATCATCTAAGTGAATGCTTAACAAGTCCGATTTGCCTAGTAAGCCATTAACATTTTGATGAAATACGTATAAATAATTATGTGCGAAATAAATTATTATTTAAATGATTTTCAGTTAATTTCATAGTAGGATTGTCAATTAAATTATAAGAATGATTATTTATGTTTAATATTTCGTGCTGTATTGTATATTTTAGATTGTAAAAAATATTTTTCATTCCATTAGTATTAAGTATACCATTTTTTCTAAATACACTGTAGTCGCAGGGAAGATCCAAATTCGAATCAAATAGAAGTGCATAATTATATGTATACATGTCAAGATAAAGTAAATTATTAAAAACCTCTATTCGCCCGTTATACATTGCAGAATATTTATTAAATCTAAATGTCGGTAGACAGATAATAATGTTGGTATGTTGAACCGCTAATAATGCCTCTCTTATTTCTATGATGAGATCAAAATAATAATTGGTTTTACGAAAGTCTTCATCACCTATCAGAATAATGCAGTAGTCTTTCATCGTGTATTTTTTTTAACTTTTGGTCTAAATTACTCAGAAGTTGTTTAGTACCACAGTTTGGATAACAGTAGTGGCATATTTCGTAATTTTGAAAAGTATCTTCAGCTATTGGTAATATATTATTTCTGTTATTGCTGCTAATTATACAAAGCCTATTCTTGTATTTTATTTCTTCAATGGAAGTCTTTGAATTCAGGCTAGTTTCATTTGGTAAGCAAGTTTCTTGACGTTTATCCAATTGTTGATCAAAGCGTTCAATTTCTAATATTTGTGATGTCTCTGTTTGAGTTTGCATATCCTTCTTAAGTCCTTGCTTTTGCGGTGTATTAGTTTTTGTTAATTTAATAGGGCTGCATGTCAATGTTTTGTATAACTCGTTTTTCTTGCTTAAATCTTGATTAATCTTTCTTAAATTAGTATTTTCTAGTGATAGTGAATCAATTTCCTGGTGTGCACTTTTTAATTCTAGCTCTAGGTTCTTAACCTGCTCTTTTAGGCTATCAATCAATTCATTTTGCACTTGTTTCGATAAATCGGGTAGGCTACTAGCTGTACTTTCATCGAAGTCCGTCTGTTCGTCTAGTGATTTGTTGATTTGTTCGGTAGTATTATTTGAATTTGTTCTCGCTCGTCGGAACGTTATATTGTCAAGGAAGTTCATTTTCTATATTTTATGTGTAGTAAATAATTCAAATGATTCTCAAAAAGTGAAACGCGTGGGTGAGTTTCGAACCCGAGTTCACTCAATTGTGCGAGCCTCAAGTCGGTCAGTTGCCTACCTCGCTACTTGTGCTTGGTAATATAAATGTGAAATTGGCGTTTGCTTCACAGACTGTTAGAATAAAATTCTTTGCGATGATTCATGCTGCAAATATTTATATGAATCGTTTTTTTTGCACCGTCACTTTGAAGTTTTAGTTCACTTTTTATGTTTTATTGATATTAGGATATAAAATTCGAATGTTTTCTGAATATATAGGCTTATAATCACTATTTTATATAGTTTTGTTGTTTACTTTGCACTTCAATTCACTTATTTAAATTTTTATCGTACCAAAATTTTCTGTTGATTTTATTTGCGAAGTTTGCGTGTAATGTTAATAATAACACTTGTACTTAAAATTTAGCCCGTATGGAACATTTTAACACATATATTCACTTTAAGTAATCACTTTTATTATTTTAAATTCAAAAGTAAATACAGAGCACTTTTCAATTGTACTTTGCGTGACGGTGGCGCCACCTGCCTCTCTAAAAAACAAGTATAACCCTCGACCATTCATACGTCACCAAGCATTGAACGTTCCTATTACCTGACATACATCACATTCAAAAGGCCCACACACAATCATACGTATGAACAAGCCAGCATTCATTCCCGATGCGAGTCGTATTCATTATATTACACGACGCACGAAGAGGTATATACGTGAGTTTTAGAGCAAATACCCACCCAGTCTATGTTGGTAGGCACCACCTGACAACCCGGGTTCGATAAGTAAAATTAAATTGAAAATGTATAAATCGTAAACTAATATTACGATCTTACGATATTACGATACTAACAATATTACGATCAGTTGGCAATATCACAAACAAATTGCTCATTAACAAGGTCGATGCAATATTGCAAGGACAAATTGTATTCATTTAAAATGGAATAACAATGATTACGGCGATCGAAAGTTTGAGCCGGTGAACACGTGAGTCATCACTGCGCGCTTGGCGCTGACCGCATTCCATTGACGCGAGTCATTATCTAGTTTCTGAACACGATACAAATTAATTAAAGACAAATGTACAATTCTTAATAAGATGTAATGAATAATACACCATCGAAAGAGACAGTCGATGATATAGTACACACTACCATAGTTAAAAAAACACAAAGAACTATTCGGATTAAGATGTAATGAATAATACATCATCGAAGGAGACGGTCGATGATATAGTATACACTACCATAGTTAAAAAACACAAAAAAAAACACAAGCGAGAATCGAACCACAGACCGATCTGACAACAACCTTTTAGCCACTGAGCCATAAGGGAAAAAAACATTTTTTATATTACGATCAGTCACTACCAAAGCCATATGCACCAAGATATTTGGGTACATGATTTAGCTGTAATTAGGAATTAAAGATATTTATACTATTTGTAACAAAGTGTTAAGGTATTTTAGTGATTAGATCATTAGTGATAAGCATAAATCATTACATTCCTAAACTTTGTAGTGAGTTAATTTAAGATATTTTATATGGAAATCATCAAGAGAAACATACCTGATATTTATATAGTTATGTGAAATTAGATAGTCATCAGATAGTTGGATAATTAGTTAGATAAATAACAGATTGTGCAACAATATTAAGTTTAGCAAACCTCTTCGACAATTTATAACAGTAATATTTATTCATGTTTTATGTTAGCATGTTTATATAAATCGTCAACACAACACGATGCGTCATCTTGCGAGCTTCAACTCGGAAACAATAGCACTATTGTTGGCCTTCACAAACAATTATGTAGGTAATTATAACTTCGCATACATATGCGTCTTACATTGTTGCTAATGACACTGTACCCATCGTTTATAAACACATTGATGCTATAATAGAATAAGATTTAATTATTTTATTCAGCTTTTGGGTTTAAAATAAACGACGGTGAAATACGAAATGGTATTATCTTTAACTTGTAAATCAATTAATTTGCTTTAGTTATTAAAGTATAAAAATTATTGATTTATGTAGAAATACCCACATTAGTTATTTAAGTATTGAAATTATTTATTAATTTGTGTGTAAATAGCCACTTTAGTTATTTAATGAGGTATAAAAATTATTTATTTGATTTATATGTAAATAGCCACTTATTTATTCAAGAATAGAAGTTATTGATTCAATTTATGTGCAAATACCCACTTTAGTTAAAGTTAGTTTCAATTCAATTAAGTTTGATAATTTCAGTTTGATATAATAACATTAGCGTAAACACAAGAACACATTATAACCAGCACTATTTAAGATGGTTTAGTAAAACCAAATGCATAGCATTTTGTAAAAAGAAAACAAGTTACATATTGATAATTAAGTATTTTTCCGGCCGTCAGCGGTTTAATTTTACTATTTATTTATCATTATATGTTTTATATATTTCAATAGAAACCAGACATTGAAAAAAACAATCCTAGCGACACAAAACATTACAAAAAAATATAATTCAATAATTGCGACGCAGGAATTTTATGTTTGAGTTCACAATGAACAGTAAATGCATTAATAGATGCATTCTCAAATAACATACCGATAGGCAGTAACATGAAGATAGAATCAAAGACCAAAAACAACGATTGTAGCAAAATAAACATTTGACAAAACAAACAACCAATAATTCTACGATGATATTCGTATTTTATACAAAATAGACAAAGATTATATTCGTTCATTATTGTTAGTGAGCAACCTGCATGTGACACGTGTACATTTCATTAATAAATGAACGCAGAATTCTAGCTAAATACCTAGTATATAATACGATAGCATCTTTAGGTACGTTCATTCTCAGCCAGTCCAACTATGATAAGTAGACGTAGCATAACAAAGATGCAACTTTCTTAGTATGAAAGAAAAAGAATAGTTAATTTAAAAATAATCGCCGATCGATAAAAGATAATCGCTGTAGTAGGCGGTAAAAGTATTTAATAATATATACTATATAGAAATATAATTGTATCACCGTACAAAATCACTAGCAGAAGGTTATAGTAGAAAAATGGAAAGAAATGAAAAAGAGAAGGGTGTGAATTCGTTCCATAAGTCAGCCAAATCAGATTATTAGCAATAATTACCAGTAGCACTTAATTACCGTAGTGGCATTTAAAAAAGCCAATCGCGAAGCATGCGATCAACGAAGGTGACCTTAGCGCGTCGTTAGAGGACGCGAGGCCTTAAATCGCAATACAAAGAATGCGATCAATGAATGTGACCACAGCGCGTCATTTAGTTCACACGTGGTCGCAAGCAAAACGATTATAACTTGTTACTTATGCGGTTGATACAAAATTAATTATCACTCGCGGCAACAGAAATAGTAATAATATAAAAATGCTTACCATGCGTAGTAAGAAAAATTTGTCTGTTGTGACCGGCGCAACATAACCGACCTTCCGTGCACAACAGAACAAAAAACAATATATGCCGCTAAAATAATTACACACTGTTTTGGAACGATTTCACACATACACAAAAATAAAAAAAAAGGACTCACCGGGCAGCGGATTCTCAACAAAACCCTACCTATATATTCCCGTGGGCGCCACTGTAACGAGGTACGCCGAGGGTGTGTTTAAAATGAAAAAAGTGAGTTGTATGTTATAATAAAAATTAATTTAATTCTTCAAGTAAATCTAAACATCATTTAGCAGAGCGTTTTACTTACTAAAAAATTACTAAAAATATTGTTATTCGAAAAGATATAAACAGGGTCGCGTGATTCGGCGATGGTAAGGGATTTGTTGAGGGTCCGCTACCGGGTCGTCCAGGAAAGGTGGTCACTTAGCTCGTCTGCCTGGAGGCGCCAGAAGAAAAAGGGCTGGGCGCAGCCAGCGCTTGAGTATTTATAGTCCGTTGCAGGGCACAGGCGGAGGGCTCGACCGGGCCGAGTGATGCGTCAAGGATTGACGTCACATACGTTAACAATATTATGCAGCGCGAGCGCGGGTATGTCGTCGTATGTGCTAAGGCCGACTGCTGTGAGCGCCGCCAGTGGGGGTGACCAGTGCAGTCCGATGTCGTCGTCTCGCTCTGGCCGCGCGGCCCGGCCGGTGTTGATATATTCAACATACTCCCCTGGTTGAAGAGTCTTCTTCAAGAGTGGAGGTCACAGGTAGAGGACAGATGGTGTTAAAGGCGCGCCGAATAACACCCTTGCGTGTCTTGATGTCGGCGACTCTGGCGATGCCATCCCTGCCAGGAAGCACCTTCACAATGCGTCCTAGAAGCCAAAGTAAGGGCGGAGAGTTTTTATCAATTATGACTACAAGTGTCCCTTCCTTCAGCTCTCCCGTTGATCGACGCCATTTAGTTCGCTCCTGAAGCCACAGCATGTAATCATGGGAGAAGCGAGCCCAGAAATGCTGCTTCAAGCACTCAACACGACCAAACCTCTGCAAGTTTTTGATGTTGGCAGTCTGAATCTGTGGATGAGGCAACATCACGATTGATCGACCAATAAGGAAGTGGGCTGGAGTCAGTGGAGTGAGGTCTGAAGGATCGTTGGAAAGCGGGGTTAGAGGTCTTGAGTTTAAAATACCCTCTATCTGAATTAAGCAGGTTGCCATTTCTTCAAATGTCAAATGTGTCAACCCAAGAATACGTCTGAGATGTTGTTTGACAGACTTGACTGCGGACTCCCATAGTCCGCCAAAATGTGAGGTGTACGCAGGTATAAAAGAGAAATTGATACCAGGATCAATTGAACTGAAGTTCAGATCTTGTGACAGAAGCTTGGCCAACTCGTTGAAAGCACCGACAAACGTTGTGCTATTATCTGAAAAGACGTTTCGTGGCTTTCCCCTTCGAGCATTAAAACGGTTCATGGCGGATAAGAAAGCCTCCTTTGTCAGATCAGATACGAGTTCAAGATGTACAGCTCTCGTAGCCAAACACACGAACACACATATGAAGCTTTTAACAAGCCGACATCCTCTGCCCCTTCGGTCCGCTATCATGACTGGACCAGCATAGTCCACCCCAGAATCTAAAAATGGAAATTCTAAGTGCAGTCGTTGCTTTGGAAGGTTACCCATCATAGGTTGGATGATGCTAGCCTTGATTCTGCAATATTTCACACACTGAAGCGTGACCTTTTTAGCTAAGTTCCTGCCACCAATAGGATAGAAGTGGTGACGAAGCGTGGCAAGTAGCAGTTGAGGCCCTGGGTGTAAAAGTCTCGTATGGTACATGTTAAATAATAATTTGCAAATAATATTAGAACTAGATAATAGTATTGGATGCTTAACATTGAAGTCGTAAAAGGAGTTAGTTAATCTACCTCCAACACGAATTAGGTTTGAAGTTTTATCAAAGAATGGAGACAACGTAAGAAGCTTATTTTTACTAGTTAGCTGTTTTCCTGATGATAAAAGGTTGTATTCCTCAGGAAAAGACTCCATTCGGCTCAATTTGCAAAAAAAGTACAATGAATTAGTTAATTCAGAAGATTTAAGATGCTCGCGATTAGATGACTGTCTTCTACATTTGTCTATAATGCGTAAAACATATGCCATCATACGTTGTAGACGACATAAATTAGAAGAGAATTTAGGAAATAAATTATTAATTATGTTTTCAGTACTATTTGATGTGTCAACATGATAACATAATAATGTGTCAGGTAATATTAATTCCTTATGATTTGATTCAGGAAATTGAGGCCACATATTTGAAGGCTTCTGAAGAAATTGGGGCCCTGACCACCACAAGGAAGACGACAATAGTTTGTGCGCTCTGAGTCCACGCGAAGCGAGGTCTGCGGGGTTTGAAAGAGAAGGAACATAGCGCCAAGGCCTTCCCTCCACAGCTTCCTGAATCTCAGAAACTCTATGTCGGACAAATGTCTTTAACTGCTTTGGCGTGGCAGATAACCAGCCTAAAACGATGGTTGATTCACACCAAAAATGTACTTCATGAAAAGTAAGAGTGAGTGACTGACGAACCTTTGTATATAATCGTGAACCTAACAATGCACCACAGAGTTCAAGGCGTGGTATGGTGGTTGGTTTGACAGGAGCTACCTTACTTTTAGCGGTAAGAGATGTACCTGTACCTCTCCACTCTAAGATTCACTGCGAACGTAAATACATGCACCATATGCCTTTTCAGAGGCATCAGTAAAGAGATGTAATTGAAGCGAAGACGCCGACTCATATGTGATCCAGCGTGGTATTTTAAACTCATTTAGAACAGACAGAGTATCTGTAAATTCTCTCCAAATCAGCTGAATCTCTTCAGGAACAGGCTCATCCCAAGAACATCCTGTAAGCCATAAATGTTGCATTAGCATCTTGGCCTCCACAATGCAGGGGACAACTAGACCAACGGGATCGAAGATTTGCCCTATCACTGATAAGATATGACGTTTAGTAATTATATCAGTTGAAGCAAGAATTGTGGAGAAAGTAAACGTGTCAGTAGAGCACCTCCAGTTTAGCCCTAAAGTCTTAGACGTTTCGTTATCACTAAAGTTAACAAAGTCCGACCCAACTCTGTGTTCGCAAAAAGCTTGCAATAATTCGTTTGAATTAGATTGCCATTTACGGAGGTTGTATTTTGCTGACTGAAGAACAGCGCCAACCTTTCGGCATTTGCTCAACGTCTCCGGGACGGAAGACCCTCCCGACAAATAGTCATCCACGTAAAAGTCGTGCTCTATTGTAGAGCGAACTGATGGGTCATCACACTCCTGAGCTAAATGTCTCAAACATCTAGTGGCTAAAAAAGGAGCAGACGCGGTACCATAAGTTACAGTGTCTAACGTGTAAGTTTTCAAAGATCGGCTAGGGTCTGATCGCCAAAGAATTTTTTGAAGAGGCCTATGTTTTCATTCACTCGCGTGACTCTGTACATCTTTTCGATTTCAGCACTTATGACAATCATGTGTTGTCGAAACCGAAGCAAGATCGATAATAAGTCATCTTGTAGGTTAGGACCAACCATCTGTATGTCATTAAATGATTTACCTGAGGTTGTACGAGCCGAAGCATCAAAGACCACTCTAAGCTTGGTAGTCGTGCTCGCCTCCTTCAAGACACCATGATAAGGTAAGTAATTTGAGAATGGGGAGTTTTGGCGTTTGTACTCAGACATATGACCTAAGGATATGTATTCATTCGTAAAGCTGATGTATAATTCCTTAAAATATGGATCTCTAGCTAAGCGACGTTCCAGGGACAGAAAACGACGCTTAGCCATTATGTATGAGTCACCCAAGACGTCAGGTGACTCCTTAAGAGGAATGTTGACAACAAACCGACCATCCGAGTCGCGATGAGTGGTCTCTAAGAAAATCTGTTCGCAAGATCGCTCTTCATTGGTAAGCTTGTGTCGTGGTGATATCGAATCTAACTCCCAGAATCGATTTAAGGTTACCTGTGAATTGTCTGTATGTAAGCAAACATGAGGAGTTAGAATGACAAAGGACACCTGAAACTAGCCATTCTAATTTAGTTTCAACTAAAGTAGGCATGTTTTCCCCTAGTGAAACACGATTAGTGCCTATGACTCCCCAAAATACTTCCGCGCCGACAAGTATGTCGATGGAAGACGGAGCATAAAAGTGGGGATCGGCAAGTACTATATTCGTAGGTACACACATATTACGAGTATCAACATAAGTATTGGGTACTGATGAAGATACTTTAGGCAAGACATAACAATCAATATCCAGATCAAAGTCACTGTTAACAGATTTTAATGAAACTGTACATCCTTGTGAACAATCGGAAAATTGATTGTTTATGCCTCTTACTTCGGACTTCACAGTATAAATAGGAAGGTTAAGCTTACGGATCAAGTCCTTTGTTACAAAGTTTGCGGTACTCCCATTATCAAGCAAGACTCGAGCAGTGTGAAGGTTGCCTTCTGCGTCCGACACCTTGACGCGTGCTGTGGAAAGTAATAAAACACGAGATGTACTGTAATGATTAACAGATAAGGCTATGTTTTGTTTGGGGTTATTTGAAATGTCATTGTCAATGTGTAATAGGGTATTGTGTTTTTCACGACAGTATTTACAATGTCCCAATTTGCATTTTTCAACACTGTGACCTGGTCTTAGACAATTCATACACACATTTGAATTTTGAGCCTTTTTAATGCGAGCTTGAACGCGCAAAATTTAAATTTTTCACACTGAAAAATATAGTGACTTTGATGACACATAGGGCATGATACTGATCTAGTGTCATTTTTATTAGAGGATGCAAAGGTTTTAGCTTTAGGGCTCAAATTAAAATGCATGTCATTCCTAGATTGTAATGACCTAGATTCTTCAAGCTTTTCCAATAAGTCAGCTCTATTGCTAACAAAAGAAATAAATAAAGCTAATTTTGGAGCGTCAGACAAGGAATTTCTGTGCTCTTCCCATTCTCGATTCGTCACCTGATCTAACTTACTGGTCATGATAAAAATAATGAGCGTGTCCCAGTGCTAGACAGGCTGACCAAGAGTAGACAAGGCTCTTAAGTTTTTGTTAGTAGCGTCTACTATGAAACGCAACGACTTACTTGACTCCTTGTTGATGGGCTGTATATTGAATAGAGCTTGCACATGATGTTTAACAAGAAGTCCCTTATTATCATACCTATCGCAGAGCAACTGCCAGGCAGTGTCGTAATTATCAGGCCTAAAATCAAGGTTATCAATGACCAGAGCGGCGCTACCTTTTAAGGAAGCCCGAAGATAGTGAAGTTTATTTATTTTGTCTATGCCTTCGTTATTGTGTATAATGAAAATGAAAGTGTCCCTAAACTCGAGCCAATCATGATAGCTGCCCGAAAATTTAGGCAAATCAATTTTAGGCAAACGAATTGTGTTGTGTCTGTGTGTTTGGGAAGTACAAGATACAACCTCGGCGTCGGGGTTTTCCATCAGAAGCTTGCGAGCGTTGCTGATCATTTGACGTGCAGTTGCCACCAGACTGTAGTACTGACTTTCAAATTCCTCACGCTCCGCATATTGCTCGCTGGGGTCATCCATCAGCGCCTCGAAGTCGGTCTGTAAAGTGTCGTATTTATCATATAAATTTTCGAATGTATTAAGTCGATACTCGACTTCAACAACTTGGACCTCACTTAACTTTTCACATGATTGAGCTGTTTTTAAATATGAAGAAAATTGCGTAAGCTTAGCTTTAAGCGATGCTCGTTTTTTAATGTAGCTTTTCATGTCAGCCATGTTAAAAAAAAAGTGTGGATGAATTAAGGCAACTAAATAAATCTAAATTTTAAACAAAGAAAACTTAATAATTTGTAAAATAATGCTTTGGCTAAGCTCGGAATAAGCAATGATTGCTATTAAGATATTTTTTTGTAGGTACGTAGGTATTTAGCTACACATCAAAACTGCTTCGTAATGGTACAAGTGTAATGAATATTCTAGAACTCGTTAAGCGTATCAGTAAAATATGGGTGAATACGACGATATGTATGGTGAATTGATCACAATATAACACTTTAATGTATAGTTTTAAATTTACTTAAATGTTGTGAAGAAATTATTAAGACTATTATTGATTCAAATAATGATTTGATGAATTGCAATAATGCCTCAAATGAGTTGAATATGAACTGAATGGATGAAGGATGAGGATGAAACTGATTGTGATTATGATAGTATGAAATGAAAGGAAATAATTGGAACGATCTCACGGTTTTGTTGGCGCAAACCACTGTTGATCTGTGACGTGGAGATTCTTCACGTTGATTCTCAAGGCACGTCGGTAATTTGAAGATGTGGCTTAGCTTCCAGCAATGATTTAATGAGTAGATCTTTCGATTTCCCAAACAATTTTCAAATGTTATGTGTCCGTTAGAATTCGAATAGGCGAAGACGGTTAAATCCTCTAACCGTGCAAATGTTCACGACGTCCAAAGTGCAGACACGATGAAAAAGTGTTGATGCAGACATGCAGAACGTGGAAGATCTTCATACACACGGCGAACAAACTTGTATGACTTGCAAACCGTTGACGTTTGAAATTTTTCTTTGTTTACAAGATGCTCTTCGGTCCAATTGCACGGGAGAAGGACCAATGATGCGACGATAGCTCGATGTATTAAATAAAATAAGTGTTGTGGACTGTATAGATATGTGTATATTATTGCTGATTGACTTTACGTATTACAAATTAGAAAATATGATACGTTAACAATACTATGCAGCGCGAGCGCGGGTATGTCGTCGTATGTGCTAAGGGCGACTGCTGTGAGCGCCGCGCCGCCGGCGGGGGTGACCAGTGCAGTCCGATGTCGTCGTCTCGCTCTGGCCGCGCGGCCCGGCCGCCGGTGTTGATATATTCAACACTATTGTATATATGCCAGCGTATGTAAGTATAATAAATTAAAATAATTTATAGTAATCAGATTAGTCACTACACATCAAAGCTTCTTGTCTTTTCAGTCTGTCCATCCTAAGGTTGCCTGGAAGAGATCGTACTTTGCGATAAGGCCGCCCTTGTGCATTTGATATGTATGTAGTACACTTAAGTCATTTACACCGAATTTGTACCAAGATTTGCACAATAAAGAATTATCTATCTATCTATCTATCTATTTTTTCACCGTTTCGATGTTTTCCGCTGTAACAGAAGTCGCAGAACGACCACTTCTGTCGTCATCTTTGAGGGACAGTTTTCCCTGTTTGATTTGGAAAAACCACCTAAAAATTGTAGCACGTGATGGTGCCAGGTGTCCAAATGCAGATATGAGCCTATTTTGACACTCTAATTCACTCAAACCGACTTTAAAATCGTACAGAATCATGGCGCGAAAATGTTCTCGTTTAAATTCCATTGTTGCGAGTAAAGCGCGCGAAACGGAATAATGAAATGAATGTAACATTTTAGTTTTTTTAATTACGTCAAATGGCTAACAACATTCAAATTTCAAATAGTTCGAGATTTTAAAATGGTTTAATTTTAATGTAATATTTTTTTTAAATTGCTGTATCTCAAAACTTTTCTAGTCACCTAAGTATACCGTACACTTAAACCATTAAATATTTTACAAAAAATATATTCAAGCTTTTGCGATTCATTACAGGTTACCTTCATTCTTAAAATAAGACACTGCGCGATTAGCATCAGTAAACAATATCTTTAAAGAGATATTACGGTTGACATCAAGAATTAATGTTCAATTGTTATGTAATAAATATCGTTTTAGTCTTGGAAAGAACACGATGGACAAGCTTAAGTATAAAATAATTTTTTTAGCTTAAGTATAAAATTAAAATTTCACGCCTAAAATGTGGTTAATAAAGCATGCTACTTTTGTGATTTAAATATCCACGTTTATATATCAATGAATTATTATATTTAAAAATAATTTTGAAATGTTACCATCGCTTCTTTAAAATAAAATCTTAAAATAAAATATGTGCATGTAATTAATTGCAAGAAATTTTAAATAATTGTCTTGGGACCACTCCATAATTAACAGAATTAAATATTTTTAATGAAACGTTACAATAAGATATTGCGCTGTCAAGAAATTTTAATAAACTAACGCAGAGATGAAGGCTTGTAGAAGTTTTATTTGATAAAGATTTTTTCTGAATTGATTTTTCTTTGGATTAATTTGTATTCAAGAAAAGCAAGACACAGTTGCTTTATGAGTGTTTTGACAAACTGTAGAATTTGTTATCACTCTTGCTTAATCAGTGAACTGGTAGTCTGTCAGTATTCTGAAAGTCCAGGAAGTATAACATTTGTAATTCACATTACAGTACTACCAAACTGGCATTAAGACATTATTTAACAATTAGGTATACGACAATAATCATGGAAACCGGAATTGTAGATCTTAATATACATATTTATAGCTACTACTCCAAGGTATAGATTATTTTAACAATGCCATGCATTATTATAAATATCCTTAGCAACTCTTAGGGATATTAATAATAATAATAATATTCTACCACATACACACATCACCATCTAGTCCCAAACTAAGCAGAGCTTGTACTATGGGTACTAGATAATGGATAAACATACATATATACTTTTTTTTTGTAAATACATACATATTATACATAGAAACACCCAGACCAAGACAAACATCCATGTTCATGCACACAAATGTTTGACTTGAGCGGGAATCGAACCCGCGACCTTCGGCATAGCAGTCGCTTACACTCCCGCTGCGCCAACCGGTCGTCGAATATATATTAATAATAATGAATATCTCAATAAATATATTCGTAAAATTTTTCCTACAATAAAATTGCAATTACCAACTCTATAGGAATTTAAATTTTCGTGGTCATTAAAACTTATTTTAAATTGTTTTTCGGGATATATACCACGTACCTTTGTTTGGAGTAACCGATATTTAATACGGATGTACATCCGTGAACATGGCGCTTGCAACAGTGCCGAAATATCGGTTACTCCAAACAAAGGTACGTGGTATATATGCCGAAAAACAATTTAAAATAAATTACCAACTCATTCTGTTAAGGAAAAATAACAAAAAAAAAACACATAAATAATATTAATATTTTCAGGTCAAGTGCGGTTTTAACCTCCCCGTGGGATCTCCACCTTGTCGTGGTGGGGGGGCTCAGTAGCCGTGGTTGGGTCACCCACGGTGAAGCTAAGCGAGATCCCGGGAGTGGACGCTCCGCGTGGGCTTGACGGAGGCCTGCGCAGGATGCGTCCAAAGGTGCGGGTGCGAGGGACAGTGCTTCTGTCCCTCGCATTCGGGCGCGGTCGCGGGAGGAGAAGCGTGTCGGTGTTGCGTTGCCGCGCGCCCTATCTCCCGCGACCAAATGGGGACGCACCATTTATTGCATTGCAGTGGGGCCGTAGAGGAAGAGAGTGGTAGGAGATGCGGTGTTGTCAGGTTGCCGTCCTCCCTATCCTCTGCGGCCGCTGGGTGTTTTGGCGGCGGAGTCCAACACCTTCATCCGGTTTTGTTCGGGGCCCGCCTGACCATCTGGCGGGCCAATACTCGTCGGGGGTAGCGAGGAATGCTTCGGAGATACCCAACCTTGCGTCACACGGGTACATGAGGAACACGGGTTGGTTTTTAGTCAGTAAGAGTCTGACAGTCCCCTTCGCCCTTCCCCCAGGGCGGAGGGACTCCATAAGGATATTATTATTCCAACCCGACACAAAAAAAAAAAGAAATAGGTGCGGTTTTCACCGGGTTTATTACAGATGCCTTCGGAATGAAGATATTTTCGGTTGGTACTCTCGACTCGAGAGTACGATATTATTGGGTGCTGATATTTGGCTTCAAGATTTTGTATGTAATGTTTTATATGTCCAATTTCGTTGACTTTAGGTTATTTACATTAGGGTTACAAAAATACTCTTTGTCATTGCAATGAGGTTTAAGTACACATTTGTATCCCTTAAAAAAATGCAGTACTTATGACTGTAATTCTTTGCTAACCAAATTGAATTTTATTGTTTTATAATTTATATAATATTTTGTCGGTGAAGACTCTATCATCAAGTTCTATCTTAAGCCTTCTTTGACCTCTAGATTCGATGCAACAGTTACTTTTTTCACTTGGTCGACAAAGGTCATGCTATAAATAATATGCTTTTTAACACGCTTTTATTAGGTCGTCATGTACGTAACTAACTATGTAATGGAATCTAAGCTAACTAATTTAACCATCTTCCAAGGGTTGAAGCGTAATAAAAATTGGCAGCTGTATGTAGTTCTGATGATTATTCAATAAAATGGTACTATCAAACTGATCTGATGATGGAGCCGGAAGACATGAACTGGAACTTCATAATGGAAAATCGTATCATAGCTGTTTTGGATTTCTTAGAAAAGTCTTGTAATGAAATTTGACCACAATTAGGTTTCAAGGTCTGATGATGAAGCCGGAAGATAGTTACGGGCATTCCATGATGGAATATCGTATCATAGTCATATTGGCACTTGTGAGAAAGGTCATGTAATGGACTTGGAACACGATCAGGTTTCAAGGTTATATCTATACATATAAATAAAATTTAAGTGTCTGTCTGTGATTTAAAAATAACTATGTTTCTTCAAGTGCATATAGTTATATGTTCTAGCGCCCCACGCTTTTACAATAAAATATTAAAATTAAAAGCACACATTTTACACTTCAGCCCAGAAATAGAGACAACTTGAACGATCCATAATTTACTTTTTGTTTTACGTGCATTTATAAAACCGTGTTTTTCTAGTGTTTTTTAAACTATTAATTTACTATACGTTTACAGGATTATTTTCACATCATTGATGAAAGAAGGTGATTCTTATTATAATATATAGGTACTATTTTTAATACTGTTCTGAACAAAATCAGAATTTTATTTCTTAGGCTCAAAAATAAATGTCATTCTCAGTCACATCATTCTGACACCTAGTGCGTATTGAATTTCTTAGAAGCTCGAATAAATCTTTATTCGCCATTTCTATAAATGGCAAATACTTGTACTTTTGGAGTAATCCTGTGATGTCTTAGTATTTATAACGATGTCTTTGCAGACACGCCGGATAATGTTCTTTGAATCTCATGTGGTTTCAATCATTCTAGATTATACATACATACATACATATACTCACGCCTTTTTCCCGCCAATTGCTTCTATCCTTACAAACCTCACGCGCTTCCTCTACACTCATTACTATTTTCATATATGCTCGCCGGATTCGGTTTCTAGATTATAATTTCAAATATTCAGAGTAACGCTCGAATATGGTTCTTGTGAGTATCAATTTTAATTTGCTAGTAGATTACTAGTAGAAAATGAAGAGTGGAATTTGTCAGGGTGTTTTAGCTTAGTTCTTTATTACTTCCTCGACGATCTGTTTCACTTTGGTAGCGTTCTAGTAAGTGGCGCTGAGAACAAATATATAGCCAGCTTGAATTTTAATTCACTGTACTTATGATTTATATTTTAGAGAGAGAACTTTCTTTCAGGTTGACTGACTTACTTGAATTCAAAACATGTGGAGCACAAAGGTGCCTTTGCCTGTTGTTAGAATGCCCCAAAATCTTCCGTAAAACAGTTCCAGGGGCTAATTATAAATATAAAATACAATTTTCTAGTTTGTATCAAGGCACGCACAATCTCGGGTTCCGGTAAATAATTGTAGGTACACTTTATAGAAGGGTTTACCAGATTACATGACGGAGCTCCCACTTTATCCCGTCTCCAGAAAGACTTGCGATTTTTCATTCGTTTAATCCATAGAGATATTCTTTGTCCAGATGAACTATCAAACCAGGTGTATTTTGGCTGTGAGTTTATCACAAATATATGCTTCAGTGAACATTAAACGCCGTTCAATATACATCATTAAAATAACAACTCAGGATTTTCCTTAACGGTGTTTTTGTCGTTGAAGTGGATGATAGGTGTTTTATCTTTTTTATACTTTTCTGAGATACGACTATTTATATCTGTCTCTACAGTCTAATAAAGTTTTAACTAGGCTGTCGTAGACGTAAAAATATATTGTGTATTGCTCAATTATTTTTTGTGTATTACAGCCTCGTTGAGTTGAGCTCTTTGAACGAGATAACATTACATGTTTGGCTCATACCAAATTTCATTTTCTTATTCTCCCTCACCCTTTATATTTCTCTCTCTAGTTTTGTAATCTTCATTTTTTGTTTTGTGGTTGCAGAATATTCAACTTCACATAATATTTTCATCTTGGCAAACTTACATATTTCACATTTCGTGTGCTAAGTATTTGCATCTTGGCTTCATAAAATGTAATAAGCTTTCTCTTGTGAGGCAAGCGGCGCACATTTAAATTTTTCGTGAATTTAACAGACTTACAACTTTATGTGGCCTTTGTATCTCCAAATTTATATGTGACACAGAAATGTCTTCATTTTATCAAGATCTCTTTAATATTTATTAAATCGCTTGCCAGAATGGCATAGTAAATATAAAAAAATGTATACCACGCAGTGCTTCACAGACAGACCGAGCTATATTGCGTATAAGTAAAAGCAAATACCATATATGTACGGAACATGTTTTCACAGAAAAACCTAGCAACACTACTTTTATTCGAACCGGTATTGTACTTATTTTTTTACGAGTAATAGTTTAACCACCGTTTCCACTCATGCCACTAGATATTCAATATTACTCAATTTTATACAAGCCTTTATACGATTCTGAATACCAAGTGTCGATAAAAAGCCTTTGAATTTATACTTTTAATATTGGCATCTCCCAGTCGTTGTATATTGGACGAATTTGCAGCTGCAGATTGCGTTTTTATTTCTGACTACGCACGCATTCATGCAAATTGTAATGAGCTTGATGCAAAATACACTTAACAGAACGAAGAAGTAATCTGTTTTTATAATAAAAGAATTTGGGATTTTTTGGTATCTTAGTGAATCCTATAGCATTTTCATGCTATAGATTTGCCAATTTACCTGGTGAATTCGCATAATACGACAGCTAATTTCGGATATCCGGTAGACAGGACAGTAAACTAGATTGGCGTTGCTTCATTTCAAAAGCTGGTTCTAGTAGCCTACTGTTTTTTTTTTAAAGAAACTTGAAGGTATTTTACCTTAAGCTGATATAATTACTCGGTTCAGATCGGTTGCATAAATATTAGAATATCTCACAGAATTACTGCCAGACACTGAAGGACAACGATTCCAGAACTGATCTACCGAACCACAATGAATTTAAATAATGAAATTCAGTACTTTTTCATACATTTGCAATTAATTGACGCGTTAGTTTTTGCGGATATTATTGAGCCTTTTGCGTAATACAATTTATTTAATTATAATTATCAAATGAACACTGTGTTGCAGCGCCTACGCATTATTTCACCGCAGCGTTGATCACACGCTATAGCTTGCTACGCGGTAGCATTGGATTACGTTAAGCATTTAACATAGCTATAGATTTGTATAGCCTCTTTTTTATAAAATATACCTGCTGCATACGATTTAGATAATCCTTCAAACGTGATATAAACAAAAGGACCCACATCTTCAGCCACCAAGCTTCCAAGTAACTTCATACCAGAAGCTGTACCTAGACCTACTTGGACTAATAGTAGTTGCATTTTACCTATTACTTAGGATAATCAAGACTGTGCTAGGTGGATCAAAGAATAGCAAAAGGACCTCGAAAACGAAGCGAAATTAGCTGTAATTTCGAAATAATATTTTTCGCTGTAATTTCGATATAAAAAATTTGAATATAATTATTTATTAATACGCGTGGTTATTGTTTGTTCGGCTTAAGTAAAGGAGCTCACGATGCTAAATTGGGATTTACTCGAGCGTCAAAGAGACCTATTGGTTGGGTTGCAAATCTTAGATGATAAAAAGATAAAAATGTGGGGGAACGGCTACAGACATTTAAAATTTTTAAAAAGAACTGTTGCCTTATTCCCTCCAGATAATTGTCAGATTATGAGTATGCACGTCTAGGACGTTAGGGTATATATATATATATATATATGGCGTATATATATATATATATGGGGTATATATATATATATATATATATATATATATATATATATATATATATATATATATATATATACACTGATCAACAAAGTCTAGGGATATTTTATATTTCATCAAATATCTAAAAATCTATGAAGAATTTTCTGATACAGTAAATAGAAGAATCATAGATTATTTTAAGGTCTTTAATAAAAATAAAAAACATTTCGTGTTTTTTTTTTGTTTTAAATAAAAAAAATAATTTTTTTAATCATCATGGCAAATTAGTATGATAACAACAAACATTTCTTCTTAAAAATCTATTAATTTTAATAAAAGTGGAAAAAATCTTGTAAAATATAATCATTAATAATCAGTGTTGCCACCTCTTACATTGATTACACATCGACATCGATTGTTAATACTTAAAATTAAATTGTCAATGTCTTGCTGCGGTATGAGGTCCCATGTCCTTTGCAAGTGTTCGTAAAGTTGTTGTTCAGTCGTCAAATTTGGTGGAAAATCTCTCAAAGCTTTTCGTTGTAACATGTCCCAGGCATGCTCGATAGGATTTAAGTCGGGCGACTGTGCAGGCCAATCCAAAACTTGAATATCGTGCTCTCGGAGAGCGGTCGATACCAGCCGCGCCGTATGGCAAGGAGCATTATCGTGCATGAGTAGAAATTCATGGCCTATTTGAGTTCTGTGTGGGACAATAACGGGCTCTACTACCTCCTCGTGGTATTTTTGTGCAGTCATGCTGCCTTGGATCCAAACGAGTTGGGTTCGTCCGCCAAGACGAATTCCTGCCCACACCATGATTGTCCCGCCTTGGTATGGGTGGACCTCCTGAGGGTGCCGTAGACGGCTAACTCTCCCTGGAGCTCTCCAAACGCGTGTTCTTCGTGAATCCGGGTGAAACCCAAACCGGGACTCATCGGTGAACAGCACCAAAGACCATTGTTCGTCACTCCATGGTAAATGCTCCCGAGCCCACGAAAGCCGCCGACCGCGATTGCCACGTCGCAATGCTGGAACACGCAATGGTCTTCGAGCATGAAGATCAACTTCATGTAACCTTCTTCGCACGGTTTGGTCGCTTACCAGCAGCTGGTGGTCCTCCTGGAGCCTTTGCACTAGTTGCAGCGCTGTGATATTGGGTTGTCTTCTGGCGGTCATTTGGAGAAATCGATCCTGTCTCTGCGTAGTAACACGATATCTACCTGTGTGCTGTTCGGCCACATCTCCAGTACTGCGATAACGTGACCACAACCTTGATATCACATTTTGACTGGTATGTAGGGCCTCAGCAACGACGCGTTGAATTGCACCATTTTCTAACATGCCCACGGCTCGTAACATTTCATCTCGACTCAAATGACGACGTGACATGACTTTTAAAGTTCGTACGTCACGTTAAATTAAAAAAGAAAAACAATTAAAAACCCTTTTCATTAATAATTATAATAAAACAGTTTTAACTTTCTTTAATGTAACGAATTACTAGCAAATTTGCCGCCATATTTTGTTTATTATTTTGTTTTTTTTCTTTCCATGTTCAAATTTTGAAAATAGAATAAAAGAGGTTTTAATCTGTATATAAACTTTTTGTGGAAACTAACAAGGTTCTAAACTATAAACTCGTAAATAATTTAGGATTAAGATATCCCTAGACTTTGTTGATGTATGTATATATATATACCACTATTTTTTAATAAGTACGTAATAATTGGTTAATGCATAACTAAGACTATGACCGACTCTTGTACTATTCATCATCATCAGCTTTTATCAGTCCACTGCTGGACTATGCCTCTCCATTGAAAGGAGGAATTCCTCCTTTGTAGGCCAATTGGCCTACAATACCACGCTGGCCAAACGGGTTGGTATAGGGTTTGTATCAAGTTTTCCTTCTCTTACAGTGCTGTTATCTGCATAATATACTCCCTCTGTCGGCTCTTACGACACCCATGGGATGATATGGGGTGGTGACATTCCGTATTCTTAATCCATCACCATACGGACAATAATATATCATTCCATTTCTATTATGATTTTGTTTTTTATATATTTTTTATGTAAAGTTAGCTTGTACTGTTAGTTGTAAACTATTCCATTGATAAATTCCCCCCTGTCCCACTGCGCGCGCGCCGCGCTCGGATGCCACAAACAGTGCTAAATTGCTAGCGGACGAGAGCGTACCTATCGATTTTTTCGCTGCAATTTGTTTGTCTACGTTTTGCCGACGCGATGGCTTATCAGTTCATAATATCACGGGAGTATGTAGCTATGCTTCGTGCGTACTTTTTGAGTGAAGACACATTACATGGACATCATTTTGTGAGTGTACAAAAGTAAGCCGGCTAGTGTCGAACAATTAAAACATCGCATATTGGACGCTTTTGACGAAGTGAAAAGTCTGTGATCTATGAATTGACAATGGTGGTGGACATTTTGAAGGACAATAGAAATACTTGTAAGATTAGTAAATAATACCTACTTAACACTAGAAGCGCGGAACATCCTGACATCCCTAGAAGCGCGGATGGGTCAATTTTGTCCATTTTATTTTCGGTACAGTAAAGTAAAAGTACAAATGGTTTTATTACATATTAGGTACACATATTTTTGATGTACTTTGGCTTAAATAAAATAGAAATCACAATCACAAATGATGAGAGTTAAAGTGATAAGTGAGATCAGAGTTCAGACTCGCAAAATGAGCAATTGGAACACTCATTCGATGTGCCCTTCCTGCAAACTGTTATTTTACAAGCTTGGCATTTGACACGAGAATTGTTACCGTCACTAAGAGACTTTACCTGCCAACGAGTATGTTTCTCTTCACTTCACTTAGCGATACTTTTGCCGTCTTGCTCACAAGAACTAGCTGGATTAAAACACACGATATTTTTATGTTGTGCCCACAGATGAGAGAATTAGTCTCAGATAGAGCGCATTCGTCCAACTAAGTGTGGCACGTTGACAGCTATGTGTGCGTGACCTTTGGCGACTGGCACTGTACGGACACGCGCGTCTATGTGTGTTTAAAGTTGCCAGATTATGAATAATCTCCCAGTATTTTGCATATAGTTATGTAATATTCTTATATTCATTTGCGGTTTTGAAGAATTTACCATGGATTTAATTAATGCTTTTATAAATACATTTCTTAAATGTAGGTACCGAGTTAAGTTTTAACTACTTCGTAAATCTTAAATCTGTATATATAAAATCCTTGCGTTACTGACTGACTGACAGATAAGCTACAGCCGAAACTACTCGGCGCATGAAGCTGAAATTTAGCATGTATGTTTCTTGGGAACCGTAGGGGTGCACTAAGACGGGATTTCTCGAAATTCCCACGGGATCGGGCAAAACGAGAAATACGAAAATATGTGCGTGCGAAGCCGCTGGCGTCGATTAGTTGAGAAATAAATAGTATGTATGTACACACGGCACCAAGTCAAGCTAAACAGTTGTTGTACGATTTTGATACTTATTCCCTACGCCATAAGTATGTATGTACACACGGCGCCAAGTCAAGCTAAACAGTTGCTGTACGATTTTGATACTTATTCCCTACGCCATAAGTATGTATGTACACACGGCGCCAAGTCAAGCTAAACAGTTGCTGTACGATTTTGATACTTATTCCCTACGCCATAAGTATGTATGTACACACGGCGCCAAGTCAAGCTACACAGTTGCTGTACGATTTTGATACTTATTCCCTAAGCCATAAGTATGTATGTACACACGGCACCAAGTCAAGCTAAACAGTTGCTGTACGATTTTGATACTTATTCCCTACGCCATTAGTATGTATGTATACAGGGCGCCAAGTCAAGCTAAACAGTTGCTGTACGATTTTGATACTTATTCCCTACGCCATAAGTATGTATGTACACACGGCGCCAAGTCAAGCTAAACATTTGCTGTACGATTTCGATACTTATTCTTTACGCCATAAGAACGGTGCAAAGGTCAAAGTGTATAAGCTTGACGAGTAGCAGGGTGTACACGAATATTTGGATCGTTTGGGGATCGAACTCAAAACAATATTATGTAAGGTATATACTAATGGAAATTGAAATTCTATTACTATATTTATGAGAAAGAAGATATATCTACAATATACTTTTATAATACGGTAATGTATTTTTCATTAACATGACAATCATTATCACATAATCAATTGACAAGTGCATTTTCCCTAATTCAGGCAGAACGGCGTCGACAAAAACTGGCAACACTTACATATTTCTTGCACAAATACGAATTTTATCGAAATTAAATTAGGAAACAGTCAAATTATCAATAGTTACCTGTGAAAAGATATTCCATTTTCCTGTTTTTGTTTTTAGGAACAACTTTTACAGTGTTTAAGAACGCAAGACGGCATTTTGAGAATTTAAAAGTTGAAGTGATCGTGACGCGTGAACTGTACGATGCGTCGTAGCGCACTGAGACGAGTTTGTATTCGCTTTTCAATTTTGTATTTGCTTTAGTGGCCGCACGCAACTGTGCCGTGCGTTCCATCTGATACTAATTCTCTCATCTATGGTTGTGCCTATGTGTTCCATATTCTGAATTACATTATTACTGCAAATTTTAACCGCATTAGTTAATAAGTGATTCGGACTCAATTTGGGCAAAAATTTGTTCAAATTTCTTTTCTTATATTTATAATGTCAGCGCCGGATTTTAATTTTGCCAGTGGTTCCATCTAGGGATATTACTTAAAATTATTATCATAGCGGTACTTTTGCCGACTTGCTCACAACACACTAAATTGTTTGTATCTAGATAGTGACAAACGCAAAGTTTGTGTCTTTGGTTAACGTTTAGTCTTTAGTTTATCAAAATCCGTTTATTCTATCAAAAGTTATCGCAATTTAAACTATACATATTATATCTGCATTGGCTATTAAATGATTCGGACTCAATTTGGGCTAAAACCTAATTTTACCTCTTTTCTAATATTCATATTGTCAGCGCTGGATCTTAACACCGCCTTATAATTTTGCCAGTGGTGTCATCTAGGGGTATTACTACTTTTCTACAGGTACAGTCCGTTCACAGCTATTTTACCTCTGACAGATGTCGGTGTTTATTTTCTTTATGTTGGAATTGTACTCTGTGATGACAGGAATGTAAAATAGGGTTACCCGTGCATAACATTTTACCCAATGTTAGTGGAAATGCTTCAAAAATTCAAATGCTTGAAGCTCATGGCCGCAAAGTGGTTAGATTGCCGCCATACTACTGCGAGTTAAACGCAATTGAACATATGTGGAGTCTCATTAAAAGGCGAGCCACAAGCAAAAATTTAGGACAAGTGGCAACTAACATTGTAAATTTAGCTGAAGAAGCTTTTCAATCTATCACTGCAGAAGACTGACAAAAACAATGCAAACATGAGCGCCACATTGAAGACAAGCTTCGTGAAACAGATGGGTCTACGGATGCTGAAATGGACAGGTTCATAATAGAATTAAATTCTGTCTGAGTCTGATACAGAATATGACAGCAGTTATGAATCATCATAACATTGGCAGTCCACATGGATCATTCTTATAGACTCACGCCTGTTTCCATGCAGGGGTAGGCAGAGGTGTAATATTACACCCACATCATTCTTATTCAAAATAAATATGAAAATTAAATTTGCAGTTTTTGTATTTGATAATTAGAACCTCACGTTGGCGTAATTATGATGCGTTTACCTTTATATATTAAATAGACAACATTTTTATTATAACTACTTATCTTCATAGGAAATTAGTTTTTTCGTAAGAAAATAAATGTACATGCATTGAATTATTACCTACAGAAACCAAGTACGCGCACGTAATACGCGCCGTTCATTTGGGTCAGAATCTGACCCAATCGGCGGCCGCGTCGTCTGTGGTCCGAGTCGCACGGTAGCGTAAGCATCTCCCGCAAAATAATCGAAATTATGACATATTGTACAGTGTTTTGTACCACAATGCTTCAGAAAAAGATTTTAAAGTTGCTGGAGGATCATTTCACCGGTCAGACATAAATTTTATTACGTAGATTGTCTAATCATAATAAGTACGAGCGGAGTGTTACCAGTTGGGTGTGAAATTGTCCCAGTTTAATTTACACATTCTTTAAACACAGCACAGTTCCGCACACATAGCGAATTTTCGGCTTAGCTTCTGAGCTCGCGTTGTTTGAATACTGACTTTCTGTAGGTAATAATTCAATGTGTACATGCATAATTATATATACCAATATCAAGAGGTTTTGTTACAAACATTACTTCCAAATATTTAATACGATCGCTTAGGCAATAAAAAATAAGTACATTTTTAGCAATAATGTATATTTAAAATGGGAGTATTATATACCAAATATAGCAACACAACGCCCCGGTTGGCCAATCTAACAGCTAGAGGTAAAATAACTGTGAACGGACTATACAGGTTACTACTTTTCTAATACAGTAAGTAAGAAACTTAAATATGAGTGTGAGTTTCATAAACCGATCATTAGGTATGTTATTTTACATTATCAAGGCCACATAAAGGGATATTTAAAGGATACCGACTTCCACGCGGGCGAAGCCGCGGGCACAGCTAGTAAATAATAATCATCATCTTTCATGAAAATTCATTAAAAGTTACGATTATACGCACAATAAAATATTAGTTAGAGCAGGCCGGGCGCACTTTGCATTTTAGGTACAAACTTACAAGTACCTCGGCCGACCATGTCGACATGGTTAGATTTACTACGGAATTCTTTAATCGAACTATAGATAGATCTGTACATTTTAGACTTGTTTTTGACATAAGCTCCACAGAAAATATGTCAAAAACGAATCTAAAATCTACAGATCTATCTATAGTTCGAATATTGAAAATTGCCGTTAGTACTTAGTTTTAACAGTTATTGACTGACTTAGTGAATATATTATTTACATATTTTATTTGTTTCTTACAGTAAACAAGGTCTACAATGGGTGATCGGCAAGCGTCTCAAAGGAGAATGGGTGGTTTCGCCCCATGTGTTGTAACATCTTGAGACCTATATTAGGCTAGCTAGAGGGTGCCCGCAGCTACGCCCGCACATTAACTGTTTCTGCCGGATGCCGTGGAGGTTTCGGGAAATCCCTTCTTAGGACACCCCTTTAGTTACCAAGGAACATACATGCTAAAGGAGAAAGACCAAATACGGCCTGTAGCGGCCAGAAAGTTGTGAATCGTTGAAATTAAACATATAATTTTTAAAAATTTTACATCGTTTTCGTTTCTTGATAGAGTATCGGTGAAAGAATTTAGTTTTTAAAGATTAATTATTTTGAATAAGCTATGGTAATAGCGGATGAATGTCTTATGTTGCCAGCATTAAAAATAAAATGAAGTATGGTAGGCAGAAATTGTTTTAAGGAAATAATATTTTTATTACTATATTAGAAAACAATATATTTTATTTACTTTATAAGTATATTTGTAAAAAGAATCAAGAAATATATAATTTATTATACATTCCATAATTATTAATCGGTAAAAATCGTTTTGTTTTTTAATCGATAGTAGAAATATTTTTTCAAACCATTTGCAACACTTTTTTTATCTGTTATGTCATTCATTCGTGTTGCTACTGTGTATCGTAAATATTTTGCTCTGATTTATTGGTGTTTTCGTACGGTTTAAATGTAATGTAATTGAATATAAATTCAATAATAATGATCAGTACCTTCTACCCATGCTAAGAATATGCAGCGGTGTTTGTGATTGTGGTTAGCTTTTTTGGACGAGTATACATAGTACGAGGTTCCCTAGTACACAGGTGATTATTCATTATTATTGGCCACTCTTTATGTAGTTTTTGTTCTTTAAGACGCAAAGACATACTTTTATTTACATCTAGGTATTATATTTATGTTAAAATTCAATTTTGAGGTATATTTAGTTGCGGAATAATTTCCATTTCAAATATCTCGTATCTTATTTCCACCAAAAGTTATTTAAAAAGAAATTATACAGGTTAATAGAGTAGTCATTTATCTTCAAAACACACATGGTGTTGTGTTTGGCCGTGCCAGGCCCATAATGTATGGCCAAATGGTACATCTCCTTTCAGCTTCTTGCGCCCCGTATATTTTGGCTGTAGCTTGTCTATCAGTCAGTCAGTAACGCAAGAATTTTATATATTCATGAGAGATCTCAATAAGAGTATTTTCTTTTTGTATGGGCGTAACTCTGTAACATGTGCAGGGAAAACCATACAGTGGCTTAAAATATAAAACTTGCGCGTTCTTATCTGAGCGAACACGTATGAAAGAGCAATAAAGAATCAAAATATGCATGGGAATACGCTAGGCAAACCTATTGTTGTATCACTAGTAGATACCAGTAGGATAAGGCGTACAATGCAAAATTTGCAAAATGCCACTTTCGCAAAATCCCACACTTCCTATATGCCACATTAGCAAAATGCGTTCAAAAAAGCATGTATTTTGTGCAGTTTATCATTGTGCCTTGAGCGTGTTACTTTTATGTGCCATATTTATTGTCCGTGTGGTGACGGACTAAGAATACGGATTGTTACCACCCCATATCATCCCATGGGTGTCGTAAGAGCCAACAGAGGGAGCATATTATGCAGAGAACAGCACTGTGAGAGAAGGAAAACTTGATACAAACCCTATACCAACCCGTTTGGCCAGCGTGGTATAGTAGGCCAATTCCTCCTTTCAAAGGAGAGGCCTAGTCCAGCAGTGGACTGTTTAAAGGCTGATGATGATTTATTATGAAAGACTCATAACTCAAGATATCATGTAAGATAAAATCATTCCATTTCTATTATGATTTTGTATTTTATATATTTTTTATGTAGAGTTAGCCAAATATTAAGGCCAAAGTGCAGTATTTTTTTAGTTTGCACATAAGACTGCCTTTTTTGTTATTAACTATTAATACACATACATACATACATAGTCTCACGCCTATAACCCCGAAGAGGTAGGCAGAGGTGTATTTCTACACCCACTTTTCGCCAGATATACTTTAGTCCCACGTAATAAGGGGCGCTGCTACTGAGAATTTCGTGACAGAAAACCCAATAACACTGCCCGACCCAGGAGTCGAACCCGGGACCTCTCGATCCCACGCGCACATTTATGCCGCGAGACCAACGAGGCAGTCGTATAGGGTTTGATGTCGAGTTTTCCGTCTCTACGCAAAGATGGTATTTGCATCGTGTTATCCTTTAGTCGCCTCTTACGACACCCACGGGAAGATAGGGGCTGGTGACACTTGTATTCTATGCCGTCAACCACACCAATTATTATCCGTGTAGCAGATGTTTAAAAGGTAATTATATGACAAAATTGACAGTATTATGATGTTTATACTACGAAAACGTTTACACAACGAAAATTTATATAAGTAAGTTTTATAGACGTCGTCGTATATGCTATTATATGACGGTTGTAAAAAAGTCGAAAGAACGTTTATATCACATTATTATACGACAAAAAATGTATATGACTATTCGGACACACGGAAGAGTTAAAAAAATTACTGTAATATAACTTTAATAAGGCCCAAGGTCATAAAAAGGTTTGATTATATGACAAAAATGTTTATTGGGTAGTCTATGACCATCGAAAGTCAGCCACGAACCCAAACTGTTCCCAACGGTACACTTGGAAGTATTGCTCATACGATGTGGTTGATTAAAATTATAAAACCTCTCATTTCAAAGGACATAAACCTTGAGTACACGGAGTTACTCTGTCGACAGCCACTTTGATAAACAGAGCAATTTAGCTCTGCCTATTTAGGAAGAAAGTTGTAAACCGAATGGCGCCATATTATGAGCTTTGATAATGAATTTCAACATTTGTATCGTAAAAATAATTTGATGTGTAACATATGTTAGGAAATAAAATTACTTTTGATGTTTAACGTAAAACATATTTACCCATAGTTAGAAAGCATACGTAGCGTTTTCTAAATATAGACTAAAGATTCAACCCGTGACGCTCATTAGGTTATATAATTGAACTACGGTAACAGCAATATCTTGTGACAACACACATTCTTTCAATTTAAAACTAAACACAGCCTGTACTATGGTAGCTAGCCTTTTTATCTATCAGCTGATAGGCATACTACATACAAAAAACAATAATCAATGGCACAGACACGGAATAAATAATCATTAGTAGTCCCTAAACAAAACTAAAAATTAAATCAAAAACTTTACGTTGATCAGGTGACATACTTTTTTTTTGTCAACAAGATTGTATCAAACAATGGTAACTGCTAAATCGCTTATTCAGAAATACATATTAATTAATTTTATTTTAAATAAAATTCATTTAGTAAATTTTCAACTAATTTTATTTAAGTTGTCTTATTGTATGAACTAAAACAAAAATGATCTGATTGCTTATCAACTAAGCCAAGTCAATTATACATTTTTAGATTATGCTCCTATTGGGAACAGGGCCTTCTCATAGTGAGAAGAGCAGTGGGATAGTATATACTCAGGACTGGAATGGGTAAAATATCTTATCGCAAGAACCAATATGCCAGTGAGATACTCGATTACCCACTCAGATGAATACAGCAATATCTCATCTCATTTCGCAGTTATTATCATTATCGTGTCATTTTCCCATACATTGTTCCCGTTGTGTGATTTAAATGTTAACAGAAAGCAATTAAAATAAAGCTTACAAATGTACGCAATGACAGTAACTTATTAACAGTAATTAATAAATAATGAGAGCGTAATGAGTGACAGAAAAAGCTGACGCATTGTAAATTGTTTCGGCAAAACTAAGGCCCAATGCACACATGCTTCTTTAACTTTTATGGCATAGGAGGCAAACAAACAGACGCATCGCCTGATGGTAAGCGTTTACACCCGCTAGGAGAAGAGTAACATGTGCGTTGCCGACATAGAAAGGAAAAGAAACGGGTGAAGGAGGCGGATGAGGAAGAAGCAAAAGAGGATGGTTCGACGGCATTCGCACTCACAGAACAAAACGTAAGGGTTGTTACTTTGCGCCGATATTGTGTGAGAGGGGAGAACTCTCCTGGTCGAGTCTGCCCATCAATTCTAAACCAGCAGTTCAATTATCGAAATTGATAACTAGCCGCCCTGCTCATACTCTTCACTTTGCGCAAATATTCAAGCTAAGGGCAACGTTAAAGACGCCGTTAAAATAGTGGAAATAAATTTCGATAAATTAACAAAATGTAGAACTTTGTTCCAATAACATATTTCCTCAGTATTTGGTTTTTTAATGAAAACTGGACACTCAAAACGTTTGGAGAGCATGTTAAGGTATCGGTCGGTGGTTCATGTGAATAAACTTGACAATATATCCGGGATGACGGCAATACTATAATAATTAGAAGGCGACTGGCCTTGTAAACAAAAACCTTGAAAAGCAATTTTATTATAACAGGTGATTCATTTAGATGTTTTTTTTTGTCAATGGATTTTTTGACAGATGAAGGGTGTACCGTGTTAATATTTTATGATAATTTGTTCAGTACAGTTTGACATTTCGTCATGGAAAGTCTTAGCCCCGTGCAGCGGTCGGTATTTATTTCTCGGTCCATATTTCTTCAAAAACGACCGCCGGCCAGAACGTAACTGTCAACGGCGACCGTTATCATACCATGCTAAAGGACTATTTGTTTCCTAAAATTGAAGCCCGTGATCTCCAGGACATTTGGTACCAACAAGACGGCGCGGGCGCCACGTGAAACCATGACTTTATTGCGTGAACAATTTGGTGAAAAAATTTGGTTCATTTCGCGCTTCGGACCGGTGAGTTGGACGCCTAGATCCTGCGACATCACACCCCTAGACTTTTTCCTTTGGGACTATGTTGAGTCCAAAGTTTATATGGATAAGCCGGGTACGATTAAACAATTGGAAGCCAACATTACTCGCGTTATTCGCCAAATACCAACCGAAATGCTTGGTCGCGCCATCGAAAATTGCAACGGCAGAATGGACTATGTTAACCTCAGTTCCAGCCAACATTTGAAAGAAATAATCTTCAAAAAATAAATGTACAACATAGTTATTTTATATTATAACTAAAAATAACCCGATACATTAGTATTTCTTTTTTGTTTTGAAAAAAGTACCTCCAAATGAATCACCCATTAGTACCTATTAATAATACGCAATTCGGAAGTTGCAACGTAGGGCAATAATTCAACAAAACCCAATAGAGTATCAATGCACTTGCCAAACTGTCAGTCGCTAACGTTAAAAGTAGCTTGTGTGCTTAGGTCTTAAAGCATAATAATTGGCGCACATAAAGGACAATGGCAGGAATGTATGGGCGTTTGGTACCGGCTATGGGTATATCTGAGACTGCATGGTAGGCAATATTTTTGTATTTATTTGACGGGTAATATCATATGTAATTACTGTTTAAATTATGAGATTTTTAGAACTTTGCGTTCAAAAGTTATTTCAGTTTGAACTTTACTAAAGGCTGTAAGTAGATAGGTCCTGTGACTATATACCTATGACATTAATGACAGCTGAGTGCTGACTGTGACAAACAATTAACTTGTTGATTTTTGTCATGTATAATAAGATAAATGATAATTATTTACGTTATAAATCAATCGTAATTAGACAATGTATCCTAATTCGACAATCTACATAAATGTCCGTTTTATAGCTATTCCTTCAAGAATTCGTAAAGGTTTGCTCCAGACAGAACTGTTGGTAGTTCTCTCAAACATCTAAGTACCTCTCTGATGTCCTAAGCTCTACATCATTCATCATCAGCCTTTAACAATCCACTGCTGGACTAGGCCTCTCCTTTGAAAGGAGGAATTGGCCTACTATACCATGCTGGCCAAATGGGTTGGTATAGACTTTGTATCAAGCTTTCCTATTACAGTGCTGTTCTCTGCATAATATGCTTCCTCTGTCGTGCGACATTCCTTATTCTTAGTCCGTCACCACACTGACCAACCTAAGTCCTACACCAATAAATATTTTTAGTATATTATGGAAATGAAACAAATATTTTTATTTTATGTATTTATTTTGTCAAATACATGGTATTATTAGAGTTTAAGTAAGTATTTTTTACGATGATATCATCTAAGGGAGCAAATCGAGTCATACCTTCATCATCCTAAATACCAAATGATATTCATTACATGTGCGCAGCATCCTATGGTTCTCAAACCAACAATGCAATTGCAGCAATAGCTTAGTATTGCGTCCCGGCCATTGATATTGCTTTCTGTCACTATGTATACAAAATATGTTTTCCCTGATGAATGGTGGGACTTTATTTTAGCTCAAAGCAACATAGGATTAATTCTTTCTAATCCATTTATATTGTCTCTAGAATATAAATTCCATGGAAGCAGAAGTGCTCACCGACACACAAACATGCTTGTTGAATTTGGTATATACCACATGCTAAAAGCATAAAGGTCTTCCATAGATAGCCGTGGAAATTACATAATTGCCCCATCAATAGGTTCTGGACTGTTCTCTCCACCAGAAAGAGATGTGGATGTCACATTCTGTAAACAAACACCACACATTATGTGAAGGTTGTCATCACCATCATCTGGTGGTACTGGTTGGACATCTGTCGGTGGGGGTTGATCATCTGCCGGTGTTGGTTGGACATCTAGCGGTGCTGTTTGGATCTCAGGTGGTGGTGATAAGTATCACCACCACCTGAGATCCAAACACAAAGCTCAAAGGAGTGCTTTAAGACAAGTGTCTTAAAGCACTCCTTTGAGCTCTGCGCCAACATGGTATACATGTGTCATCCACTGAAGACAACTAAAATAAAAGTAATCTTTAAAAATATACTTATATTTAAAATAAAACTGAGGAATTATTTGTTTGAATGTACTAATGTTGGGATGTACACTGCAATTGAAAATAAGTTTTTATATCAGAAAGGTTAATTTCTGTGAAAGTTGACAGGCTAAAGGACATTGCGCTATGACCTACAAGGCAGTGCAAAAATTGCTTCATGCATGAGTGGCATGACATTTAATTACAAAATAATAATGAAAGACTAGAACTTATTTAATCACTTACAACTTTAGGATAATAATATATTATGATTACAGAAAGTGATACAACATAATATACTGTAACCTAAGAGATTTAATTGGTTGTAGGAACTAATAAAACAGTAAATCATAAATTACATTATTACCTGCCTTGGTTGGATCCAACCAGAAATAACATTTAGCAGCCTTTGGTTCTCTTTAGGTGTAATCTTATGTCTGTTTATTCTGGACAAGGAACACCCACATACTATACACACACATTGATGTCCTACTCGCAGTCTTGGATTTGCTTCAGACAGAGTGAGTAGCTAATTGCCAACAGGCACGGCAAATGCAGTCTGTAGGCGTTATCTGGAAACAAATAGGTGATGCTGTACATGCTGATGTATGGACAAAACAAACACTTATTTTGTATTCTGCAAGGGAAGCCAATACGCTACAGACTGTAGCTAATAGGTACTTGTAACACCAGTGGCATCACTTCAACTGTAGGAATTCTGTTACTTTACATTCATGATAACTATCCATGTAAGTACTAAACTGGGAAGACGTGATGAATACAAAATCATAAAATAATTAAGTAATACTGGTAAACTACTTACGTCTCTAGGATATGTCCACCGTCGAATTGACCAGGGCTTCACTCTCGTCTGCGAGGCTGTGCCGCCTGAGGCGAGACAGGCGCATGTTGCAATTTGTGCACTGCAGACTAGATATGTTGTCACAGTGTCAAGAAAATGCAGCACAAAATCAACTTACAAGCGTCCTTTCGTGATCATTTGATTTATGATCGCCGGTTTGTTTACGATTTTCTCGTTCTGTCAATAAAATGTTGCCATATCAATTTTTCTATCGATTTACATCAACGATTTTGTCAAAATGTTTCATAAATTAAATAATGCTTTATAATAACTGTACAGTTCAGTCCCAATTGGTGTAATACTTATTATTTATTAAAGTATTTTTGGTCTTAGCGTTTGAATACGAGAATGACCCAAATGAATAAGAATTGATTTAACTAAATCATTTTTTTAAGAATTTCTGATTTATATATGGCAAGTTTTCGTTACAAATACTGCGTTTTGTTATTAACATTTGCACGTTTAGTTACTGCAATTGTAACAATTATTCAAACTAGATTTTCATACTTTTGCAAAGTTCAAAAAATATTATAGTTACATGAAAATAGTTAGGTTGATTCACTTATTAAGTGGTACAAATCTCAAGATCATCCATCATATATCACTATGGGTACCAAATCTGCCGTTCTCCTTTATGAAATGCTAATTTTCGAGCGAGATTCTGTCGTTACGTGAGTTCGCTCTTATGTTTACTGATGATGTAAGAGCCTGAGTTTGGGGTATTAGAATTATGAAATATTTTTTATAAGATCTTTTCATTTATAATTCATAGATGAGAGTAGTGAGTATTATTTCTGCATTGCCTTTTGTTGCGTTGTTGTTTTTTTTTTATCAGAAGGTATAGTCGTGAAATAGTTTGACAAGAAATTATTACGTAAACATTGTCCGGTAACATACCGTTACCGGGCTCATTCCCAGACTCCGTGCTGCTACTGAGAACTCGGAAAACCTCAGTAACACTTTTGCCCGACCCGGTCATCGAACCCGGGACCTTCCGATCAGCAGACGCACACCTCATCCACTGAACCACGATATTAGTATCTACAAAAAAGGAATTTATAATAAAAATGCTGATCGTTTACATTTATTTTGTTACTTTATTTTCTTTGAATTAAATAACATAAGTATTTTTCTGTGAGCAAAAACTAGAACTAAAACTAAGTACCTAGGAAATTTATTGTCGTCACAGTTTCAGGTAAAAATAAAAATTAAAGCCATGAATTTTAATATTTTATTTAGTGTACTTTCAAAATAACACTAGAAAATAATGTTTTGTAATGAATTAATATAATATCGTGCCTATAAGGCCCCATTTTCATTGGTCGTTGACCAGTTAAGTCAAGCATCATACAGAATACCAAGAGCGCTTACATGCGGGACGGTGCCTAATTAAATTCATCGGTTGGTGTAAGGGCTGGCGCAAATATACCGATAATAGATTATGGACTACATATTTCAAAAGAGAATGTAGAGCCACCTACTAGTCGTACAACAACAAACAGTTAGAGCGCCAATCTGTGTGACCTGCTTCCCATAACATCTGTTCACTTGATTTTCGAACAAGTTAAACAAGAACGTCTTTCCTGTTAGTAGGTAATAATTGGGGTTTCTAGATCAGATCAGATCTAGAAACCCCAATTATTACATTTCATCTATTCAAATACTATATTATCTGTGTGATACAATGGGATACAATTAGCAATCACTCGATTATATTCAGGCAGTAGCTGATTCTCATAGGTATTGAATGAATAAATGTTAATTATTTTAAGCATTAGTAAGGATTAACAACGTGTGTGGTTCTGTGCCACACGAAACCTGTGAACATGATTTCTTGTTTGTATAACATCTCTATTATTCATGTATTACTTATAACGATTTGTTCTATTTAGCCAGATTGAAAAAAAGAAGGAATTGTGGTACACAATTTATTAATACGTAACTTTTTATAACGATAATTTCACACTTTCCATCTTAAATTTAAAAAAGTGTACATATATTAATTATAAATTACAACGTATGTAGGTGCATTTTACAGAAAATTCGATTTTAATAATGTTTTAACTATTTTATATAAGATATAGTATTACTATTACATTATATAAAGATTTTCTAAAATCTAAAATATATTAATTACAGAGTACAACCTATGTATGTAAGTACATGTTACAGATAATCCGATTAGCCTAATGTTTTAACTATTTTACTAACTAAATTATTGGTCTCGTTCATGATTTCATCATAGGCATTCGTTACTAAGTACTGTATATTTACACTCGCACTGTCGGGATCCGTTTCATCGTATGAATTACCTTGCAAATCATGTATAGTGATTTTTATTAAGTGGTGAGCACGTCCTGACTCTTTACGCTGAATAAAGGATTTATTTTTTAAATGCTTCGATTTGATAATTTTGTTTTTCTTCAATGACAGCTTTTTTGCTTTGGCCTCCCTACTTTCTTGATGTGACTTTGCCGCTACTTCAGCGTACCAGCCCTCACGGTCTTGAGCATAATAAAAAGGATTCGTAATAGGATTATCGTCTCCCAACACATTCTGCAAAAAAAAGAACGGATTTTATAAACATATGCACTTATCATTCACAAAAAGTACCTACTTAATAATCATGTACGATTGATTAGTTACTCACCTCACGTAAACTAGCGCCTTCTTCGTTATTGTAAAATGATGTTCTATTTATATCTTCAATATCCAAAACGGGGCTGTAGGATGGAGACAGTGACATGATTCTGAAAATGATAATAAATTATATTTAATTAACTACTTTACAAGATATACTTAAGTGTGTAGCATGAATTATTCTAAGTGAAATAAACAGATACGAATAACATTATTCTGATAGTACCTACTCTATTGTTTGCACAGCTTAAAAAAATACGGTAAACAATCTGTATTCAGTATATTTTTGTTACAAATATATTGAATATAAAATGTTGTTTTGAATAAAAAAAAATATAAGAACTTACCAAATTATAATTGCACCCTGCTCTCTGGACTGGGAATTAGAAATGAAATAAATCTTGCTTAATTTTTCTCCTTTTATATTTTTTACATTAATGTACTTAGAGTCGAAAACGTAATAATTTTATGTGATTCCCAATACCTGACGTATATGGTGTGATGAAATAGGACTCACCCGACAGAGCGGCGCCAGCGCGTGCTTTGTTTACTATCATCCAATACTGATATTGAAGATCTGAATGTCATGTCTGTTTGTTGTAGCTGTTCTCATACATTTATTATGATATAAACCCACAAGGGAAGCCGGGTGTAATAGTAGTATTATGAAATCACTTAGAGCATTAAGGATTAGGTTTAAATCTTCATTGCGTATATTTAAGATTGAGAATGCAACTTAATTATGATTGCGCCCCGTAAGCATTTTCTTTATTTGGAGGGACACATCTGACTCAGGAGTTTTTGGTCAAACTTACGTACCTTATTTGGGGCAGTGTGACGTAGGTTTGTGGCTATTTAAATAGAAATTGCGGCACCGGGAGCATAACTGCAAATTCTGAGGACCCAGGAACAGTATCTGGCAGTTAATAAAATGTAAGTACCTAATATTTGTGTTTATAATCGGTCTCAACGTAATAATTTATTACATATATGCATCTATTCATTCTTTTTCTCATTTAATCAGTGTGAAACCATTAGATGATTATGTTGAACACTTATCTATTCATTCAGGCAATAATTAATTGCAATAGAAGTGCTAGTATAAGTGTTTTAGGTAATAGTTGCTCAAATGGGTAATAATTTCAAACAACTATTAAAACACATTATTAGCATAGGAGTACCCATGTTAATAGTGTTTTAATAGTAAAGTGCGTATAATTAACATACTTATTAAAGTCTATTCCTTTTACAGATATACATTAAACATCTGAAGCGCCATCACACACAGCATCATCAAATATCAACGAGGTCGCGAACATACAGATACACCGTAAAAATGTAAGTATTGATTACTATTTTATATACATATTATGTAGACAACTTTTTAAATATAACTTAGTTTAGAAAACTAAAGTTTACGTGTATAATAATAATGTAAATGTAAATGTAAATAAATGTTTGGTTTAGAAAAAAAGTATAATCGTACTAGAATTATGTTCAAAATTAAACTGTAGTAAACTTACTTATAATATTTAGTATGAGAATAGATAAAAATATATTACATGTATGACGTTATAAATAAATAAACTTAATAATTTATTAATACATTTCAGATCGCATCAAGGAAATGCCGAAGCGTTGTTCCCTTCATCTGACGAAGAGGTCCAACAGCCCTGCCCGCCTGTACCTGAGCCTGTGAAAAAATAAAAAAAAAGGAAAAACGCGTCATCATCAACTTTGTCGGCGACACCGAGCACATCGCGTCCTGTCCACAGTCATGCCCCGTCCCCAACATTGGCGAAAAAGAAAACGATCGCTCCGAGGAAGGCAACTGTTCGTGACATCTTCGGCAGCGATAGTGAAGAGGATACTGCGGAACCGCTTCCTGTCGCGGGTAAACCAGTTCCGCAACTACAGTCCTACATAAGTAGAAGGCTTGCTAACGGGCATTCGCGCCAAATGTTTGAAAACAAACCGGGAACGCATTTCATAGAATTAAAGGTTTACACGTGCGATGAAATAAAAAATGTGCAACCTTTGAATAGGTGGCATCATGCTATTGTCTGTATGAAAAATTGCACAGACCAGAACACGGACGCGTGGCAGCATCTTACAAACTTTATTACTGCCACTAGGAAGGAATTCCGAAACTGTCCTCCTCATTTTATAAGTAAGTATTTTTAATTTTTACAATAATTACTAATAAAATGTAATTATTTTATATTATTTAGTAACATGTATCAAACATTTAATCATTATTATATAATATAAATATTATTATTTTAATAATCATTATTTAGTGTTTTAATAATACAGAATATTGTTAAACCTTTCGTTTTTCACATATTTACCCATGTGTATTTACTCTTTAATTATGTTATTGTAATTTTGTATTTCATTTGTAATAAATGTAAATTAACATTGGTATTATATCTTTTTTTTACAGTAACACGACTTCCATGGCAAGCCCTGATCAATTATTGAAATGTGTACACTGTCAGATTGAAATACCAAAAAATCAATACCAATATCACTTGAGAACGAATTTACATAAATCTAATTGCATATTGAAGTCTGAATTTAAGAATATTGATATTATTCCTACGGCGTTTAAAAACAGAATAATTACATACCGACTTAATCCATCTGAAGAGTACCTCATACCAGAGGCATTCTTAATGGATCATCAGAATCAAGTTACAAATTTATTAAACGTTTGTCTTATGAAACATAACTGTATTAAAGTCAACTTTGAGCTTTTTGCTTACTTTTTTCAACCTAAGTCTGGTGAGCAAGAGCTGAAGTCATTTAATTCAAAATATGTTTCAATATACCACAGTACTGATATTAATGAATTATATACAAATCTTATCCATTCTTTGGAAAGAAAATTAACCGAATTTAAACACTGCGAATCTGGATGGACTTGCTTGGTTATCAGTCATCTGGATATTAATATTATTAAATACATTCCGTTGAGAGGTGGTTCGTATATAGAACTGCCAAGTGTAATAAAACGATCTAAAAGTTGTATCAATATACAGAACAATGATAATCACTGTTTCCTGTGGAGCATTGTGGCAGCATTATTTCCACAAAATGAGAATGTTTGTAGAATTAATTCATATCCAGACAATATGACGTTTCCACCATCGTATATCGATATTAAAAACTTTGAAAAAATGAATCCTGAAATAAGTGTTAATATTTATGGTTTAGACAATAGAAACATTATAACCGGTCCTTTGTATATAACTAATTCAAGAAAACAAATACATATCAATTTGCTGTACATTGAGAAAAACGGTAATGGCCACTATTGTTTAATCAAAAATCTTTTGCGCTTAGTTAAACGACAAATACTCACCACAAAGGTAAAATGTATTTATGTGATTTATGTTTACAATGTTTTAAGAGTGAAATAAAATACAAGTCACACGTATGTAATAAAATATTAACTGTGCTACCAGAAAAAAATACTATTCTACAATTTAAGAATTATGAAAGACAACAAAAAATTAACTTCGTTATATATGCGGACTTTGAAAGTCTTCTAATAAACCACAACGAAATTCTAACAGAGCATACTCGGATATATAGAGTTCACAAACCATCTTGTTTTGGATACTATATTTGTTGTTCTCATGATCGTAATTTAAATAAATTTGTTACATATAGAGGACCGGATTGTGTTGAAAAATTTGTTCAATATTTACTGAAAGATATAGAAAAAATTTATCACATTTTATCAAAAATACAACCAATGATGTCTTTAACGTTAGAACAAGAAAATGATTATAATAGTGCGACTATATGTCATATATGTAAAGAATTATTATTCGATGACAAGGTGAGAGATCATGATCATGTAACGTCCCAATACCGCGGTGCTGCGCATACTCATTGCAATTTAATGCATAGAGTGTGTCCATTCGTGCCCGTTATCTTTCATAACTTGGCAGTATATGATTGTCATCTTTTTATCAAGGAATTAGCAAAATATGAAGGTTATTTTATAATAATACCTAAAACCAAAGAAAAATATATGTCTATTACTAAAGTTATTCAAACTAAGAATTCATCGCGTCCTATTCAAATAAAATTTATTGATTCTTTCCAGTTCCTTAACTCAAGTTTGGATGTATTATCCAAAAATTTAAGTAAAAACGACTTTGTTCACTTATCGAATGAATTAACTGATCCAAGCTTGTTAAAGTTATTGCACCAGAAAGGTATTTATCCATATAATTATATGGATTCTTTTTCAACATAAATGACGAAAATTATCTACCCCCAAAAGAATGTTTTTATAATAGTTTAAAATGTGAACATATAACCGATGATGAATACAAACATTCACAAAACATATGGCAAAGTTTTAAAATCAAATCTTTGGGTGAATATACGGATTTATATTTAAAATCCGATGTTTTGTTACTTTGTGATGTATTTGAAAATTTTAGAAATACTTGTTTACGTCACTATAACCTCGATCCAGCTTATTATATTACTGCGCCTAGTTTGAGCTGGGATGCAATGATGGTATACACGAAGGTCCAGTTGGAATTAATTAGTGATTTAGAGATTTATGAACTATTAGAAAAAGGCATACGTGGAGGTCTAGTACAGTGTTCTCTTCGTAATGCGAAAGCTAATAATAGTTATTTGCCGAATTTTGATGTATCCAAACCATCCACTTACTTGATATATCTGGACTGTAATAATCTGTATGGTTATGCGATGACAAAAAAATTACCAGTATCTGAATTCCGATTTTTATCGTCTGAAGAAATACGTGCTTTTAATGTAACTAGCATACCAGATGATTCAAATTATGGATATATATTAGAAGTTGATTTGATTTATCCTGATTATTTACATAAAGACCACCGTGATTTACCTTTTGCAGCAGAAAAATTTACTCCTCCTGGAGGCAAATCTCCAAAATTAATTGCAAATTTATATGATAAATTTAAATATGTCATACATTATGTTCATTTAAAGGAATGTGTTAAGAACGGTCTTATAGTAAACAAAACTCACCGTATTCTTACATTTAGACAAGAAAACTTTTTACAAAAATATATCGATTTGAATACTCGATTACGTCAAGCATCATCGTCACCTTTTGAAAAAAGCTTATTTAAACTATTGAACAATGCTATATTTGGCAAAACAATTGAAAATAAACGAAAACAAGTCAACATTAAACTAGCGACAACATGGGTAGATACAAACAACAAGACAAACAAATACCTTAGTGCCGCGAGTTTAATTGCAAGACCTTCATTAAAAAACGTTACTATATTTTCTAAAAAATTTATTGCTGTTCACTTAAATCCGGATAAACTATGCCTTGACAGGCCCATATACATAGAATTCACAGTTTTGGAATATGCAAAACAGCATTTGTATAAATTTCACTATGATTATATAAAAAATAAATACAAAAACAAAGTAAGGCTATGCTATACAGATAGTTTACTTTACTTCATAAAGACACCGGATATATATCATGACATAAAAGAAAATATATCGCTGTTTGATACTAGCAATTTTGATCTCAATAACGACTTCAATATACCTAGAGTAAATGCGCAAATTCCTGGCTTATTTAAAGATGAGCTTGGGGGTGATATCATTACTGAATTTACAGGACTTAGAGCTAAGCTTTACTGTGTAAATAGTTTAAATGGAGAAATCAAAAAAAGCTAAAGGTGCAAGCAAATCTGTAACAAAACGATTACGATTAAAAAATTATAATGACGCATTAATAAGAAACAAAAAGTTAAAATGCAAAATGAACACTATTAAGTGTATTAAACATATATTGTTCTCCCAGGAACTAAATAAATTAGTAATTGATAAAAGTGATGACAAGAGACAAATACTATGTAATCAAATAGACACATTACCCTGGGGTCATTGTGACACAATATTGTAAGATAGTTATTATAAGTCTAAAATTGTTTTGTTTTTTTAATTTACATCATCATCATCATCATCCACAGCCCGACTGTGTCCACTGTTGAACATAGGCCTCTCTTTGTTCTTGCCATTTCCCTCGATCTTGTGTTAATCTCGTCCAGGTTCGGCCCGCGATTGCAACAATAATTAATTAATTAATTTACATATGTTTTAATAATTGTTGTCAATAATATAATATATACAAGTCTTATGTATAATGAATAAATCAATCCTTAATAAATTATGTTTGTATTATTCATTTATTACCTATAAATACAAACATACACACAGTTATGCATATGTACAAGTCTTATGTGTAATGAATAAATCAATCCTTAATAAATTATGTTTGTATTATTCATTTATTACCTATAAATACAAACATACACACAGTTTTTTTTTTTTTTTTTGATTTAAAAAGACAACTCCCGCAGTAGGACTAAATCCTGTGTCGCGGGGGACTTTACAAACATACAAATAACGGACACAATGAACACCCAGACTCGAAACAACAATTTATGAATCACACAAAGTGTTGTCTCGTGTGGGGATCGAACCCACAACACTGCGCGCAGTGTCAAGCGGCGAGGCGACCGCTTAAACCACTACGCCAACCGTGCAGTCAAGTTATGCGTATATTGTTTATATGAGCGAATATAAAGGCTTATACAATGAAGGCATAGGCATTTTACAATGAAGTTCATCAAGCAACCACAGACCTTAGAAGTTAATAATATAAAATCAGGAAATAATTAATAATTGATACATACTAGATATTTTGCTTTCGTACTTATTATATAGACTAATAAGGAGTTAAGTGTATATAATAAGTAAAAAAGACAGTTATTAAAGTAATCGGGAAGATGAAGTTGATCAAACAACCCGTATCATTGAACATTAATAATATTTGCCTCGGAGATGTTGCTCATCAGATCAGACACAGCGTTTTATTACCTAGTACAATTCGATGTATAATATGCGGTCCTTCGAATTGTGGTAAAACTAACGTTGTAATTACTTTTTTGCTACATGAAAATGGGCTAAAATTTCAAAACCTTTACTTATACTCAAAGACTATTTTTCAGCCAAAATATCGTTTTCTGCGAGAAGTTTTAAAAAGAATACCTCAAATTAAGTTTTTTGAGTGCAGCGATGATAAAGATGTTGTAGCTCCAAGTGAAGCTTTAAACAATTCTGTGTTCATTTTTGATGATGTTGTTTGTGAAAATCAAATGAATATTCGTAATTATTTCGCCATGGGCAGACATAAACAAATCGATTGCTTATATTTAACTCAAACTTATTCAAAAATTCCAAAGCAATTGTTACGTGATAATGCTAATTTTCTTATAATATTTAAACAAGATGATGTAAATTTAAAGCACATTTACGAAGAACATGTTAGTTCTGATATGTCATGGAATCAATTTAAAAACATTTGTAATACAGTTTGGAATGATCCATACAATTTTATTTGCATAAACAAAGACGCATCGTTAAATAATGGAAGATACAGAAAAAATATCGATGTATTCTTTCAATTTGAATAAAGTTGTTATAAAAATCAATGTCATACATATATTATTCTCAGTGTTGCATATTGCTTCCTAGGTTGAATACACTGTCGGATATTAAGATGGAGCAAAATATTAAAATGGAATTAATGAAGTCTGTAGACTCTATAAAAAGTAAATTAAGGCAAATCAAAAATCAAGAACATGAAATTAACTATGCACTTGATAAAATGTTCAAGCCTGTTGCGGACCCCCTCAATACCCTTGTGAATTCAAAAAAAAATTTGGAGGATATTAAATCTAATGAAAATGTATCCTACAATAATTCTGTAGAGTCCGACGAAAATACTGAAAATTCTTCTACTAAATGTAATAATTTTTATGATGCTGATTTAAATTTTGCAAGCACTCCTAAAAATAAAGAAGATGATAATTTAGAAATTTCATTAGAAGGTGAAGACGTCTATGCTATTTACGATGGTCTGAATGTACCTTTTGGAATAAGGACTGATAATAAAAATTTTATGATGGGCAACTCAGTAATATCATTTTCTAAAATAGGTAGTTTGGATACCGATAATTTATTAGTTAAAATCGGGGATAAAACTTACAATTTAACTCCTGGGCTGAAAGAACTTTTACTACGAAGGAAACCTGATTTAAAATCAATAACAAAAGAAGATAAACTTATACAGGGTGGCGCTACCATAGGGGCACTTATTGAACAGAGGCATAGCGTACAACATTCTGAAGCCTTGTATCAAAAATCAATTAAATCGGTGCAGTAATTTAGCCAAAATATCGATTTTAAGTTCCGCAATTTTTGCACATGCTTTGAATTCCACACAGCTGATACAAAGCGGTCAACGACCCTACATTGCACGCCCCGACTCGCTCCGACGCGACGCCTCGACGTCATCCGAAGTTAGGCTTAGCGCAGATAAAACGGAGCGCAGCGGAGAGGATTTTATTAACGCACTTGAAAATAAACTATAGTTTTTTTACAATAAAGTGCATAAATGCTTGAACCTGACAAAAAACATTCGCGCTTCCTCGAAGATATGCGGGAATCCTCGCGCGGCGTCGAGTCGGCGCCCGCATCGTAGTGAGTCGCGGCGCGCAATGTAGGGTCGGTGACCGTTTTGTATCAGCTGTGTGGAATTCAAAGCATGTGCAAAAATTGCAGAACTTAAAATCGATATTGTGGCTAAACTACTGCACCGATTTTATTGATTTTTGGTACAAAGCTTCAAAATGTTGTACGCTATGCCTCTATTTAATAAGTGCCCCTATGGTAGCGCCACCCTGTATATAAAAATATATTACTTCAAACAAATGCGCATAAGAGAGATTTTAATCCTGGTAGGAAGAGGTGATAAAGGAAGCAAATACCGAGATATTATCAAACCCTTATTTTCTAATACTTCAGATAATAAAACTCAGACAAAACTTGGAGGTAGCTTACCAAAACTAAAATAATATAGAACCCACACTGACTTGGTATATTGGGACGATCCCAATGAATTGGTTGAGAGGTTAAAATTATTAATAGCTTGAAGAGATGCTGGTAATACAAATCATGATAATGAAATTTTATCAATAATTGAAGAATTGAAAGAAGCCAATATAATTAAGGAATAAATAGATGCACCATGTAACTTTTATTTTAGTATTACAGAATCATTCATATTGATCATTAATTAATTATTGTCATTCTGTTGATAAAATATTATTATTATTAAAGAACATAGACTCCACCACATTTCATATTATTGAATATTCACATACATAGAAAAACATCTAAATATGAGCAAAGTCGATGTCGTAAATGAAATTCATAAAAATGCGAGGTTAAATTTTCCGCGAAGAAATGTCATTATGAAAGATATTGATGATCTATGGCAAGCGGATTTAATTGATATGCAATCAGTTTCTAAGGAAAATAAAAACTTTAGATATATTCTTTCCATTATAGACACGTTTTCGAAATACGCTTGGACATTTCCCTTGAAAAGTAAGAACAAAGACGTTGTATATAATTCATTTAAAAATTTGCTGGATAAAGGACGTGTCCCTAAAAATCTACAAACTGATAATGGAACTGAATTCTATAATAATCAATTTAATAATCTCATGAAAGCATATCGTATTAATCATTATTCAACTTTCTCGGCAAAAAAGGCTTCAATAGTTGAAAGATTTATCAGAACACTTAAATCTAAATTATATAAAGAATTTAGTTTACAAGGTAATTATAATTGGATAAATAATACTCTGAATAATGTTACATATAAATATAATCATACCCACCACCGAACAATTGATAAAATTCCAGCAAATGTTGATAATTTTAATAAAATAGCAATATTAAAAAGATATCTAATGTCGTTAAAAAAAGTTAATACAAAGAGTAAATTTAAAGTATGTGATTATGTGCGAATCAGTAAGTACAAAGGAACATTTGAAAAGGGATATACTCCCAACTGGTCGACAGAAATATTTAAAATCTGAAAAATTCAAAACAAAACACCTATTACTTATTTAATTGAAGATACAAGAGGTCAACCTATTTTAGGGGCATTTTATGCACAAGAGCTTCAAAAGACAAAACATCCTAATGTATACTTAGTCGAAAAAGTTCTTAGAAGGAAAAAAGACAAGGTTTTAGTAAAATCGTTAGGTTTGCCCTCTGCTGAAAATAGCTGGATTGCTAAGTCAAACATATTATAATAAAACATATATATATAATAAACATTATATCCACGACTGATCAGTGTTATGGTTTGTTTTGGAGAGAGTAGTCTTCTCAATTGGTTAATAAATTATTTACCATTTGAATTACATTTACCAGGATACAATTATTGTGGGCCTGCTACCAAATTAACTAAGAGACTTATACGTGGTGATAAAGGTATAAATAAATTAGACGAATATTGTAAAGAGCACGATATTGCTTATCACAATTCGTCAAATTTGAAAGATAGACATAAAGCGGATTTAATTTTATCAAAAATGGCAAAGAAACGTGCAGCTGCTTCTGATGCGACCGTAAGTGAAAAGATTGCAGCACACATAGTAAATAAAGCTATGTTGGCAAAAATTAAAACTGGTTCTGGTTTAAAAAATCATGACCGTAAAATAAAACCTTCAAGCAAAAACGCGTTTGACTTAAAAAATAAATTTAGAAATGTAATAACTAAAACAAAAAAACATATACAAAAATTAAATCCAAAATGCAAGAAAATGGCAATAGAATTAGCTATGGCTGCTGCTAGGGAAATAGTTGATGATTCATCTATAAAACTTCCTCGTATTATTCCAATACCAAAAACTGGTGGAGTATTACTTTTAATTCCTATTTTTGCGGGACTATCTGCTGCTGGGGCCTTAGCAGGCGGTGCAGCGGGTATTGCTAAAACTAAACTAAAAAGCGTTTTGCTGAACATAAGAGGCACAATGAAAAAATGGAAGCTCTCTGCATTGGAAATGGATTACATCTCAAACCTCATAAAAACGGTCTAGGAATTTATGTATCGAAAGAAAAAAACTAAAAAATCGGCTACCCAATCGTCCCTTAACCAACTTAGACATTTTGAAGTATGGAAATAGTATTCCCTATTTTCGAGGCGTCTTTATGAGAGATGAGCTCCCACGGAAACCTTTTAAAAAAGAATGTGGAATTATTAATTTAGATAATTCTAAAAATCCTGGTTCTCATTGGGTAGCCTATGTAAAATATAATGATTATATAGAATATTTTGATAGTTATGGTAATCTTAAACCCTCAAAAGAATTGGTAAAATACTTAGGTTCCAAAATAAACTATAATTATGACAATATACAACGTGACCACCCTTTTAATTGTTTGTTTAAACTTTTTAAAGATTTTTTGGAGTGGGCACAGAATAAAATAAAGAAGTCTTTACAGTATAGTTCAGTTTGTAAGCATGTCTATAGCGGTTACCATCTCTGGTAATAAATCAGAATTGACTTCATACTTTCAACCACCTTTAAGTTTATCTGGTCAATATGAGTGCGGTTTGATATACTTTTCCGTATTGAAATCAGTAAAAAATATTCACAGTAATATTCTGCCTGTGATTAGAATTGAATGTGACTTAGTGTACGGTTCTTACTCCAACGGATTACCAACTCATATTATTCACGAATTTGTATGTAATACTGCTGTAGGTAATTGGTGCATAGAATCACCGCAAAACGTTATTTATTTTCCTGTGAACAAAAACTTCATTCCATCTATATCTATTAAGATTGTTGACCAATTCGGTCACTGCATTGACTTTGGAGAAGAACTAATTCAACTGTGTCTTCATTTAAAAAAGACAAAATGATTTTGTATTATAAAAACCCTGCAGTTAATATAAAGCGTCTTATTTCTTCCAAGACATCTAAGGTGCAAAGACGTGATAAAAAACTGAAGAAATTGACAAAGTCGAATAAAGATTTTCTTAAGGCTCTAGGATTCCAAATATGAATATACTACAGGTTACTGAATTACCACACTTTGATACTTCAATTGAAAGTTACGAAGTTCATTCTTACAATCCCTACAATAACAGCTTCAGAGAAAATGATGAAATCAGAATTCCCATACACCAACAAGATATATACGTGCTACCATCAGCCAGCTCAATTTACATCGACGGTCAAGCAAAATTCTTCGGAAAAGATGGGAAGCCGATCACGAAAATTGTTACATTCACTAATAATCCTGTTATATTTTTGTTTCAAGACATCAGGTACGAAATGAATGGAATTGAAATAGATCGTATGAAAAATTCTGGCATAACATCGACAATAAAGTCATATATTTCATTAAATGAAGCAGAAAATAAAGTTGCAGCTTTATGGGGGTGGAATTTAGCTGGATTTAAAAGCGATGGTCATTTTAGTGCTGTAATACCGTTAAATAAAATTTTAGGATTTGCTGAAGATTATGATAAAATTGTAATAAATTGTAAACATGAACTAATAATGAATAGAAGCAATTCTAATTTAAACAGTGTTATACTTAGCGATGATGATGTTACTCATTTTCAAATAGATATACAAAGAGTACAGTGGAGGGTGCCACATATAAAAGTGTCAGATCGGGAACGACTGACACTTCTGAAATATTTGGAAAAAGATAAACCAATTCAAATGGCATTTAGGAATTGGGATTTGTATGAATATCCTTTACTACCCAAATCTACAAAACATTCTTGGTCAGTTAAAACAGCGTCACAGTTGGAAAAACCAAGATATGTTATTTTCTGCTTACAAACTAATAGAAAAAGTAAAAAATCGAAAAACAGTTCAGTATTTGATCATTGTGACGTGACAAACGTAACGCTATTTTTGAATTCTCAATATTACCCTTATGGACCATTAGGCTTAAAGTTTTCTGAAAACAAGTACAGTATATTATACGAAATGTATGTGAAATTTCGTCAGTCGTATTACAACAGTCCAGTCGATCCCTTGCTTGATCTGAAAGATTTTAAGGAAAAAGCTCCACTTTTTATTATAGATTGTTCAAGACAAAATGATTGTCTAAAAACGGGGCCAGTAGACGTAAGACTGGACTTTGAATGTTCAACATTGATACCAGATAACACAACCGCATATTGTTTAATTATAAACGATCGACTTGTGGAATATAAACCGTTAAGTAACATTGTGCGCAGGCTATCATGAGTGCCATTGTAGATGTTCAAGGTTTCAAAACTGAAGCAAACGAATTTGTAATAAAAGAAATTGCGATATTATGCGATAGAAAAATACAGGTATTTCTAATAAAGGCCCCATTCCCATTTTACGACTTGACTAAACAAGAACGACGCCAAGTAAGTTGGATTGAACGCAATAGAAAGATATACTGGAATGAATGAATTGTGCCTGACTCAAATTATCAGAATTTGATTATAAGTATTTTAAGAGATAAATGTGTTTATACCAAAGGTTCAGAAAAAGTGTCGTGGTTAAAAAGTATTGTAAATAGTAATAATGTTCATAACTTAGAAGATAAAGGTTGTCCTAGTTTACTAAACTTGTATAAACAATATGAACACTCTCATGATCTGTATAGTTGTATTTATCATGATTCTATATGTGCCTTAAAAAAACGTTCTCTGTTTAAATAAATGGTGTTTTGAGAATAAATTTTTGTAATGAGATATTTTTTTTATTTCCCTTATTTTCCTACCTTTTAAAATATTTATAAATTGGTCGTAACTACTATGAGAATTTATTATACTCTCATAAGTGTCGTAATTAACAAGATAGTAAGAAAGAATAAATAAAATCTATATTATTTTATTAAAGTTCTACTATTAGTATTATGGCGAAAAATGAAAAGGGAAGGTTACAAACATTGGTTGATGTTCCGATTAGAGGACGGGATGAGTATGGTCTTCGATTATTATCGTCACTGAGTAGCAAAAGAACATAAGTCAAACAAAGTTGGATACTGATTCATCAAACCTACAACATGTTGATACAACTCAAACAAAAGATTTGTTCCACCGAAAGATGCACGATTCAGTGAAATCGAATTTAGAAGATATTCATTACCTTATGATTAAGAGCGGCGAGAATACTCTTAAGTTTGTTCGGGTTAGCGACACGTAGATTACTCAAGAGAATCTAGACTGGTATATAATAGAATCTGGAGATAGCAGTACCTCAGATGATAGGATAAATTAATTGTGTCCCATTGTATCACACAGATAATATAGTATTTGAATAGATGAAATGTAATAATTGGGGTTTCTAGATCTGATCTGATCTAGAAACCCCAATTATTACCTACTCCTGTTCCAGCGCCCCACGCTTTTACAATCAAATATTATAATTAAAAGCACATAGTTTACACTTCAGCCCAGAAATAGAGACAACTTGAACGATCAAGAATTTAATTTTTTGTTTTACGTGCATTTATAAAAGCGTGTTTTTCTAGTGATTTAAAACTATTAATTTGTTTTATACTTTTTGGTCTTTGATAAGGAAATATTTTTAACATTTATTTTGAGTAAGCGAATGAGTCCGAATACTCTGCATTTCCGCCAGTGCGTCTATATTGATTTGTCAGCTTAGAACAATGTAGCTCTTCAATCTGGAGACCACTAAGTGATTTTACTCTACTTAGGGCCACATACGCCTGTCCAGCAGCAAAAGTACGGAACCTAAGTACACCACTGCATGGTCTACAATATATAATTGGTTTGTTATAACTTTGAAACCTAATCGTGTTCAAAGTCCATTACGTGGCCTTTCTCACAAGAGCAAACACGACTATGAAACGATATTCCATCATGGAATACCAGTGTTTATCTTCCGGCTTCATCATCAGACCTTGAAACCTAATCGTGGTCAAAGTTCATTACGAGACTTTTCTAGGAAATCCAAAACAGCTATGATACGATTTTCCATCATGAAGTTCCAGTTCATATCTACCGGCTCCGTCATCAGATCAGTTCGACAGTACCATATTATTGTATTGTCATCAGAACTACATACAACTGCCAATTTTCATTACGCTACGACCCTTGGAATATGGTTAAATTAGTTACCTTAGATTCCATTACATAGTTAGTTACATACATGTCGAGTTCCAGTTCATATCTATCGGCTCCATCATCAGATCAGTTTGACAGTACTATATTATTATATTGTCATCAGAACTACATACAGCTGCCAATTTTCATTACGTTACGACCCTTGGAAGATAGTTAAATTAGTTACCTTAGATTCCATTACATAGTTACATACATGTCGACGTAATAAAAGCGTGTTAAAAATGCTCTTTGCTGCGCTTCACTATATGAGCGACTGCCCCAAGGCGGGGATTCGATTTACGAATTTCCTGAATTCGAATTGACATTTAAAAACATTTAAAAATTAAACATCATTAGAGGCAATTTATTATGACCGTATGTGAAGAAGACCATGTGTATGACTATGTGTATGTCTGATTTCAGCACTGTATTTTATGAAAAGGTTTTAAGTGAGTGACATCCAAACCGCCAAATGTTCTTAAAGTTTTATATGTGTTTCAACGATTTGTATTTACCGCGTTTTACCTGCTAGCCGTTTGCGGCAATGTGTGCGCACTGATGCATATTTCCATACAATGCATGTATTTCGCTGGCCGCCGCGACCTGGCCGCTGCGACCTGGTCGCCAGTGCGGGGCTTAATATTAGGGTTGATGAGGATTCCTCTTCCTCATCCTCATGGTGCGGAAGATCCTCATATTTCTACCATTCCTCCTCCTCATCCTCATCCTCTAAAATTAAAATACAAAAACTTCTCATCTGCTTCCGCATCCTCCATTTAATGAGGAATTTATGTGGAATTGGTGTCACTTATTTCACACGAAAATAAATCGTATTGCATTAATAAATAGCAAACAATTTAAATGTTACTTAGGGCGTAGGCAACGTAATACGTGTTTCGTCTTGCTCTCAACAAATCGCGGGTCAACATGTCGAATACATGTTGACCCGACATGTTAACCCGCGATTTGTTGTATATATGTATGTAAAAAAAGTTGCATATGTACTCTTTACAACGCTGATCAAATCTTCGTGTATATAGGCGTGTTAATATAATCCCCATCCTCATCCGCATCCTCATAATTTAAAAGTTATAAGTCCTCATCCTCATCCTCTTCCACATTTATACATCCTCATCAACCCTACTTAATATTGGTGCTACAAATTTTACTTGCTACTCCAACTCAAATACAATCTTAACTTAAATATTAAGTATATTTAAGTAGTATTGTTTGCAAAGCAGTAATTAGAAAATAAATAATAAAAATATTGTTCTAAAAATATATTTTGACCTACGTCGCGCATCGACCGTCGGCGTATATGAAGTTTTGCTATTACTTAATTAAACTAGCTTATAATTAGGCAACATTATAAAAGTGTTCGACATTTAACGAAGCTTAAATTCAAGGACACGATAGTTAAAAAGTCAAGTATTTCGATGACATCGGCAAGAAAAAAATTTCTACTTTGCTAAGTTACTTTTATGAAGGTTTTCATAAAAGTAACTTAGCAACAATACATAATTATATTTTATTTTTGTTGTTACAAAACACCTAATGACAATGACCTACTCTGATACAGAGAATTTGCTTACAGTAATAAAAAGGTCCGTGTCCGTGTGGTGACGAATTAAGAATACGGAATGTCACCACCCCATATTATCCCATGGGTGTCGTAAGAGCCGACAGAAGGAGCATATTATGCAGAGAACAGCACTGTAAGAGAAGAAAAACTTGATACAAACCCTATATCAACCCGTTTGGCCAGCATGGCATAGTAGGCCAATTCCTCCTTTCAAAGGAGACGCCTAGTCTAGCAGTGGACTGTTAAAGGCTGATGATGATGATGATGAATAAAAAGGTGTGTTAGTACCTACGCTAAGTTACAACAAATCATAATAGTCTACTTTCTATTACATATTAGCAGTTCATGATTATTATTATGTAAAAATATAGCCCGTTATTATTATTATTTAGGATTTTTTTCCTGAAACACAGGTGTTACAGCCTAGTTCAGGTAAACATTAAAATAGCTGTATATACCAAATATAATGTATTACCGTAATAAATAAAGTACCTACGCATTAATGTACCGCAATTTAACAAAGGCACTTATCGCATACATTATACTTAATTATATAATTTAATTAGTTTTACTGTAATACTTTCCAATATAACATGTGATGTTTATTTTATTGAATAAAGTTTTTATTATAATGATTCTCTTTTACAAGGTCATTCTTCTAACATTTGGTGTTAAAAGAATAATCGGACCTTTGGAAGGCTTACACGGGGATATGGATCCAACGTGCAGGAGCCCGTAGAGAGTTTTAATCTAAAATTATTATTATTATGTGTTTCTTTTTCACTGGTATTATTCTAATTTGTTAGAACAATACCCGGCCCTTTGATAGGCATACACGGAGACATAGGTCCAATGCGCAGAGGCCCTTTGAGAGTTTTAATCTAGAATGTGATGGGACACCCACGGAGGAGCCTCCATAACTGCACTATTAAGTACAGTCACGGACTAGCCGCACCAGGTGAGGGACTATTGCTACTTTTATGGAAACTCTTTACTCTGGGCTATTAGCCCCTCGAAGCATTTTGGCCACCATCGAGGCATCTCAGACACCCGTAGATGTATTTTGGCCACTTTCGAGGCTAGGCATTCCCAGCTAAGTACGGGGGCGTAATATTTTCGTTGAAAGAATGGTGATATTTCTATTTATTAAGTTAATATTGTATATCAAAAGACGCGTAATTAAATAAGCATTCGAATTATATTAATTAACACCAAATGCGAATGCAAAAAAAGCGTGCCCGGTATAATATTTTCCCGCCATTTTCGAGCGCGCTATTATATTTCTAACATATTCATATTTCTCGTCGTTTTTTTATTATGGGAGGTATATAAGTATTGTACACGGTTAGAAAGGTAATTTAATTTACTTTCAGAGAACATAAATATAATGGAAAGAAACATTTTAATTTTAAACATAAAAAAATATAAAATATAAATTATTGTTAATTGCCGCCAATTTTCGTATTTTATTTTTTCAAATAATGTTTTTTGTTATATATCAGATTCAAACCTAGATAAGTTTCTTTTCAACTAGATTTCCAATTAAAAAAACCATATCTAATAAAAATCCGATAAGAATTATTGTTATTGGACTTTGCACAATTGTTTACTTTTTCCCGCCAAAAATAACTGCCATTCCCGCCAAATTTTCGAAAGCCTATCTCATGAATTATAGGAGTATTATATATCATATGATAGGTTTATTTATATACTCATAATAAAACAATAATTCATAGCATAAAAGTAACCTTATCTATATATTTTCATTTAATAAAAAATAAATGCCGTTTTAACGGTAATTGAATGAATATAGCCTCTTGAATTAAAGTATTACACAATATTTGTTTATTTTTTGCTGTTATTTTATAATGAATTAGTTCATTTTCCAAGTAAAACATAAAAATATCAAATATAATTATATAATTTGTTTACAATGATGTTTTGAATCCATAAATACGCGCGCAACATGCAAAGACAGCGAAATATACAAAATTTCAAATGCTGACATTTAAATAATTTTCTAAGCAAGCATTGCTATAATTTTACATGTTTGTAAAGCTTATACCACCAGGTATACAAAATAATAAAAGTAAGCAGTTTATAACCCATATTGTTATCATGACAAACAAAAATGGCGAGTAGGTCGTCGATAGACGACATTGTTTACAATAGGATCATGTTCGGCGGGTCACATAAACTAAACATTACGTCATTCAGTCACCATTCGACATTACTACAAAGCTTATTTCATCTACTTTCATAAAAACATCACTTCAAATATCAAAACCCGAGTGACAAGTCGTATGTTTAGAATTAAATTAGCACGACAAGTGGCCTTGCTTCGCGGGTGACCCGATAACGTCGCGCCGCACAAACAAGCGTATTAGTTTTTAAATGGTGGGCGCTCCATCGGTTATGATGGATATTAAATGGATTGGTTTCGATGAATACTATAGATGAATGCCGGCACCTGCCCTAAGTTCTCTTATAGTACGAAGAAAAGGGACAGACGGTGACTCGCTAACTCACTAGATGGGCCCTCTCTAAATAGCCGCCAAGGCAAACAAACTCTACCATAAAGGCAACAAGAGGGCAACACCGGTGTGAGCGTTATTATTATTATTATTTTAATAGAGTTTTTGTTACCATGCTCTTGAAAGAGATGGTTAGCATGGGGCGTGTTGTATTTCTTAAATACTTTTATTTCCTATGGTATACAACAGACTAGATGAAAAGGTCATGCAGGCATTATTTACTAATTAAAAAGTTTAAAAGTCTTACGGAAAAATTAGCCTTCAAATGTGCAAAAAGAAAGTTTACAACACACACTGACCTTAATTTGTGCTAAAACTAAATACTGTGATTTATGTTGAAATTTTAATTAGCCCTGAGGTAAAAAGGCCACATAGAACTATCATAAATGATGATAGTTCTAAGTGGCCTTGAAATTCAACGTTTTCAGGAAATATGGAATTTTATTTTAATTGAACCGCCGTAACATACTAACTATGCATAACGAATGCATATTATTATGTAATGCAGTTTATGTGTTATCATTCTGTTAGTGACTTTTATTCGTATACATAATTATTTTGTCGGTGTGGTAGAGCATGATGTATGCTACTACGAAAGACGAATTCTATACATCCTAAAAATTAAGTCCCATTTTCGTCCTATCTGATTATGAACGCGATAACCTCAGAAATTATCAATCGGATTTTGTACGGTTTTCACCAATAGATAGCGATAGACTGCCTCGTTGGTCTCGCGGCATAAATGTGCGCGTGGGATTGCGAGGTCTCGGGTTCGATTCCCGGGTCGGGCAAAGTGTTATTGGGTTATTCCGCTAGGAAATTTTCAGTAACAGCCTACCCCTTCGGGGAAACAGGCGTGAGACTATATATATATATATATATATATACATGTATAAATCGCAGATGTTTACCTGCATCCTTTTATATTCGATACTTATTGCGTCTCTCTCGTTCTCGTACGATTTCAATGTGTCTGAGAGTGAATATAGTTATTTTAATTGCATAGTAAGGACATGGTCGTAAGGATATTACGATTAAACATGGTATGCTGATATTCGATTTTGAACAATTCTCGGTCACTTTGGACGTCCACTCTTACTGGTACTCATGTGGTACACTGTATATTGTCGTATGTATTTCGTGCAAAGTACTACCTTAGTACGTCCGTTTGTACTGGTAACCAAGTGGTGGGCGTATACATACATACATACATACATAGACTCACGCCTGTTTCCCGGAGGGGTAGGCAGAGACTACGGAACGCCATTTGCAACGTATACTGTCGTAAATATCTCGTGCGTTGTGGTTACTCTGTACGTCCGTGTTTAATAGTAACCATGTGGCTCGCTGTTTATTTTCCTTGATATATCCCATATTTTTTGCCTTTCTTCAGACGTCCGTTTATAACAGTAATCTTGTGACACACAGTATATTATTCTTGTGCATTATACTCACTTGTAACGTCAATTAGCTTTTTAACTGGAATTTATTTAAGCCAAAGTACCGTGGACACTTCATGTGAATTTTTCTACCCATCAAAAATAAAATTATATTTAAACTAGTGCTAGCTTTTTGTACAGTGCAGTGACAGAGAATTAAAGTAAGTACATGTAAATAATTGTAGTCTAGAGCTTGTTTTTAGGTACCTAAGCATTGACAAGAAATTAAAGAAGTCATGACACCTAGGCAACTGGGTGTTTTTTTTAAATTTGATATTTGGTTAATCTATTGGACCATGCAGTAAATCGCTAATACACACATACAATGTTGCTTTAGAGTATTTTTCTATAATTTCTTACCCAGATGCAGCGGCTCACATGAGAGTAAGTACCTAGATGTAAGTAGCTGTATATAGTATATCTCTAGACAGTGCTTTTTGAATAGGTAGGTACTAGGAGGAGCGGCAATAAATGAGAGTAAGTACATGTAGGTAGCTGTAGTATCTAGAGATAGCTTTTTGAATAGGTACTAGGAGGAGCAGCAAGAAATGAGAGTAAGTACATGTAGGTAGCTGTAGTATCTAGAGATCGCTTTTTGAATAGATACTAGGAGGAGCAGCAAGAAATAAGAGTAAGTACATGTAGGCAGCTGTAGTATCTAGAGATCGCATTTTGAATAGGTACTAGGAGGAGCAGCAAGAAATGAGAGTAAGTATATGTAGGTAGCTGTAGTATCTACAGATCGCTTTTTGAATAGGTACTCGGAGGAGCAGCAAGAAATGAGAGTAAGTACATGTAGGTAGCTGAAGTATCTAGAGATCGCTCTTTGAATAGGTACTAGGAGGAGCAGCAAGAAATGAGAGTAAGTACGAGTAGGTAGCTGTAGTATCTAGAGATTGTTTTATGAATAGGTAATAGGAGGAGCAGCAAGAAATGAGAGTAAGTACAAGTAGGTAGCTTTAGTATCTAGAGATCGCTTTTTGAATAGGTACTAGGAGGAGCAGCAAGAGATGAGAGTAAGTACGAGTAGGTAGCTGTAGTATCTAGAGATTGTTTTATGAATAGGTAACAGGAGGAGCAGCAAGAAATGAGAGTAAGTACAAGTAGGTAGCTGTAGTATCTAGAGATTGCTTTTTACCGGCGTTATATGAGGTGGCAGATGAATCTTATTGAAACTTGAGACTTCAAGTCTCAATACTTACGTAGCAGTAAGGCAGCTACGTAAGTATTGAGGCTCATCTGCCACCTCAAGAAGTATCTTGAGACAGGCTTTGAGTATCATTTGATTTTAGAGGAAACAGATTCCATCTTCACATACAGCAATACCTACACAGAGGGGATAGTCGTGATTTTATAATATTAATATAGGTTTATATTTATAGAAAATAAAACGTCAATCTTTTAAGAGTTAGTATATTTTTATTACTATTTTTTTAATTAAAAAAGAACGACAAACACACATACAGAATAATAATCAGTCTAAGTTACGCTAATATTTAGCATCAATCACATTGAGTATGTTAAAAAAAAATATGTTTATTACGTATTCATTAGGATTAAACTTTTACCACTTTCTATAAAATTTTATTACAATGATTAAGAAAACCAAAGTTCAAAGCCAACTGCTCAAGAATTGTAGGTAAGTTAGGTACCTTAATACAAACAACAGTCAATTCTTGGTCAGTGGTAAAATATCGACTTAGAATAAAAAATACACACGATTGTCAGTTTTTATTTAAAGTTAGACAAAACTAAAATAACCACTGCTACAAAATATGTAATTAATATTGTCACACTCGACTAAAATCACAAGTTAGCATAACAATAATTATAAGTAGGTGAGGTTGAATTAATTAATTTTACTTTTATCTTCATAACTTTCGAGTTAAGATGAACTAAAATTAACTAATGCTATCTCTACAAAATCTTGACACACAATAAAAAGGCTCATTCTCAAGGTATGTAAAATAACTTAAATTAGAATAGAAAACGCCTGGAGTGAGATCAAAAGTCAACTTATAGGTTAGAAAAAAGATACTCATCATCATTGTCTTGCCCTGGTCCCAATTTATTTGGGGTCGGCGCAGTATGTCCTTCGCTTCCATACTTCTCTGTCACCAGTCATCCGATCGTTTACCCCTTTCTCTTTTATATTCATCCTCACACAGTCCATCCATCTTTTCCTTGGCCGTCCTCTCCCTTTTCGTCCTTCTACATGCATAAGAAGATACTAGCTAGTCTAAATCAACAATGTGTACAACTAAAGTAGTATGTGTGTTCTACTTATTTCTTCGAAAATGTATTCTGCACAAAAACTTTTATTTTTAGCCAATCCTTGTTCATTAAAAGATCTGGATTTTGATTCTTTAAGAATTTGTAGAATTATTGCAAATTTTATTGTTTTCTTCTGTAAAAAAAGCAAATAATGAGATTAAATAAATTATTGTCAGTGACAGACTGATAGGCAGATGGACAACGGAGGCCATTCTTAAGGTAGATAGGTAGGAAACCCCAAGAACTAAATGATTATTTTTCACAAAAAGTGGCAATACCGACTTCCATCGTGTAGGTACAAATATTATATCGTTGATTCTTCAAAAACAGCTCAACCCACTACGATAAAAAAGAACCGGTTCACAATTGGTGAAAATATCGATGAACATACTTATAGGCACACAAAAAAATATGTATAGACAAACATAGAACCTCCTCCTTTTTGGAAGTCGGTTAAAAAGAGTGCTTTGATACTGCCTGCCTACAATAACTTTGCTGTAGCGTCCACCGTCATTCCTGCGAGAGTTCCATTTTCATATTCCTAAGTAGGTAGTAACCTACTTAGGTACTCGGTAGTTACTTACTTATTGACTTAATCACACAATTGAACTTCACTATCTAAATCTTAAGGGCCTTATCATACGAGCGGATTGCGAACGTTCTCAAAGCGGAGCGGGCGCGCAACAAATTCGTTACGGGCTCACAACAGTCACAACGAACACGCCGCGCATGCGCAACGAATTTGTCGCGGACGCGCAAAGAGTAATAAGCGACGCGCAACGAGTAAAAGTAATAAAATCAACAGCAGTGTTTCCTCGTCAGAATCCGCATTCGCTGCGCGTCCGCCTCGCCCCGTAACTGCTCCCAAACCGCTAGTATGATAACGCCCTAAAATAAACAAAAAAAAACTGCTTAAGAGGTGACAAGGTACACCCGGATGGACCGAAGTTCTTTTCGATTAATTAGTGAAGGAATTGTAATAAAATTTTATTTTTTTAAAGTTATATTTTTTTTTATTATGAACAAATATAATGTATTATAAACTTAATCAGTAGGCTCAATTTTAGTAATAATTGTTAATTTTACAAAAATGTCCCGTTCGCACTCTTGGATCGCTAAATAAATGTCATTTACGTTATCAGAATGCATGATAGCCCCGAAAATTATACCCATCTTAATTTTATTAAAAATGTCCCGTCCGCCATCCTAGATTCCCAAATAGATGTCATTTTCGTGACCAGAATCTATAAAAACCCCGAAAATTATACCCATATTCATTTTATTAAAAATGTCCCGTCCGCCATCTTGGATTCCTAAATAGATGTCATTTTCGTGACCAGAATCCATAAAAACCTCAAAAATGATACCCATATTAATTTTATTAAAAATGTCCCGTCCGCCATCTTGGATTCCCCAATAGATGTCATTTTCGTGATTAGAAAGCATGAACATGATGCTTGTTTTCTAGAAGAGAGAGAGAGAGAGAGAGAGAGAGAGCGAGAGAGAGAGAGAGAGCGACAGAGAAACATGCGCACGCCGCACGGCTTACAATAGCTTACTATAGCAAAAAGTGTCGTTACAACTTATCGTCTTAATTTTTTCCCTATAGCCCCCTTTCGCAACGCGCGATAAGGAACTTCGTTCCAACAATACTTTGATATGAACTTACTTCTGGCCAATTATAAAATCCTAACACTTCTCTTCATTTTCTCGAAATACAGGAAGAACTCCACACAAATAAATTATTCAATTAAACACTCACTGTGGCATCGTTACGACGTCCCGCCGGTAATTGAGCTGATATTCAATTCAATTTTCAAAACAAAACTATGGCGTCAACCACGTGCATCCCGACCCTTCACCCCGCGCACCGGTCGAGACCTTGACCCGCGTCTCTCCGCTGCTGATTTGTGTGTAATTTGCGGACGCAATTAAATCAGTCATCTGTATTGATAAAAGCTTAAAAATATTTACGATATACGGTATCACTTTACGCGGTGAAATGCATGGTAAAAAAATGGTGTATACGAGGCGAGACAATATACACTACTCAAAGCGCCCTCGCAGTGTGCGCAGCATCTCGCGGAACTAAATTATACGCCGGATTTTAGTCCCAAGGCAAAATAGCGTCCATGTCAAAATTTTACCCACGCACACAATCATATGGCACCCACAAAAGAAAAATCGAGGGTGAGCAATCTTGCGTCCGTATACAGGACGCAGTAAGTCAGTCGGACGCAGCATGGTCGGTAAAAGCAGTCATGTTTGACGCAGGATAGTTAGTGGGATGTTAATATATATAATAAAGCGTCTACTACCTCGTTTTGCAAACAGCTCACCATTTATAGTAAAATTGTTCATTACATTTGCCAGAACAAAGATGATATACGTAAATCATTTGCAGAGTGATTTGAATGGACTCATTAATTGGTGTGAATTGAATGGGATGCTTTTGAATCCAAATAAATGCTTCCATATAAAATTTTCTCGAAAACATAATTTATTTAATTCTGATTACTATATAAATACACATAAACTAGAAGAAGTTGATACAATTTGCGATCTTGGTATAACATTTGATTCAAAATTGACATTTACACCTCACATTAATCGTATTATTAAAAAATCATCAAAATTATTAGGATTTGTTATGAGAAACTGTAAGACACTTAAAAGTAGTAAGGCGAAGATAATTCTCTATAACAGTCTTATACGTAGTCAGTTGGAGTATGGTAGTGTAATTTGGAGGCCACACTATGCTGTGCACTCATTGCGATTAGAACGTGTGCAAAAGCGTTTTCTTTGGCATTTGACGTATTCTTCCGGCCTGTGTAAGGATATTCGCTCTTACAATGAGAGATTAGTGTATTTAAAATGAAATCTTTAGAACAACGCAGACAGCTGCTAGACGCTATGTTTGCGGTAAAAATTATAAAACATAAAATTGACTCGTCACGTCTGCTAGCGTTGTTCAATTTTCGTGTTCCGGCTAGATTACCACGAACTTGTATTACTCCACTTTGTCCACCACACCGAAGAACAGTGTTAGGAGCTAACTCACCGTATGCAAGATTATGTAAAGTTATTAATAGTTGCAGTGATTTAATCGACTTACATGTTGACTCAATCCCTAAACAAAAGGTTATCATTATGAACAGCTTTTAAAATAAAATATATTGCTCATTTTTAGAAAAAAAAACTGTATTTATTTATTTATGTGAATCTGCTGTCAAATATATATATGCATGCATGTGTATATGCATATAGTTGCTTGATTGGTTTTGATGGGGTGCTCATGTCACTTTTTATTTACTTTTTGCCATAACATTTAAAAGCAACTGTAAAGTAGTTAACTTTTAAATTCCTAGCAAGCTGTGTTTACCTTTAAGTGTTTGTAACGCAAATATTTGAATAATTGTGAATGTATTGATATATATAAGATACTGTGTATACAAACGTTGGTAAACCTAAATAAACAAAATAAAATAAAAATATCTATCACATCTGATTAGACTAGTTAACAAAACCCGGGCTCCTCGGCGAATCTTGGATGCAGACATCATTCACATCCATACCAGGATGTAAATCAGATAAAAACGATACTAAAATATTGCCGTGCAATGCAATGCAAACAACCATATATGCATAAATAAACAACGTTGTGCAAAATAATGTTAGTTTTGTGGAAATCGAAACCACAGCATAATATGACGCTGCTTAATGGTTTGTGGCCACCAATTAACTATTAAAACATAGCCTAATTTGTGTTGTCTGTATAAATTATTAGTTTTTGAATATATTTCTATAGTGCTAGTTTCAGAATAAGCAGATTTATATAAACACTTTAAAGTGTATTTGCCTCATGGGGGTGGAATATAAAAAACACTCGTTAATGAGTGCTTACGTCATACAAGGAGACCAATCTTGATTTTTTATTTCTAGTTTTAGTAGTTTTGGGTCTAAGATGTCTATGATTTATTAAATACCCATATAAAGATACACACATGATGATTACAGTTGGGTTTGTCCAGCAATTCATTCACGGCGATTTCTAGTAACTACGGGTAAAGTTATAAAATATTCGATCAAAAATAAATATATATGTAACGGTTTCCCAAAAAGGTGATCATAATAGACACCTTTTTCACAGAAATGTCTTTAAAATTGTGAATTCAAAAGCTCTATTTTCATATCCCTTACCGATATTTAATAAAGTCCAAGCAACAAGCCAAGGCAGCGACGACAAGCTTGATAAAGTCGCGTACTAAATTATTAAAAATTAATCAAATTAGCCGCTTGACCATCCAAGAATTAGCTACACACAAAACAGAAAGTGCAATAAAACACTTCACTCATAAGCCTACACATGCCTTTTTGCGTCCCGACAAAGATATGTAAATGTTCCTTTTTCAACGCTGTGACAGTAAGCTACCGCATTGCACCAACCACTATTGGGAATTACGCAGCGGTAAATCAACTTGGACTCAACGCTTGAGCCGTAAGTTCACCTGGTCGAAACATCAATAGACGAACTACTGACTTGTTCTACAGATGAAGTTGTGTAGGCTCTGTGAGCTAGTACAACGATTTTGGTTTTGGTTTCAAATTTCGGACGTAGGCCCTATTTGTTTACTGCCAGAGTTTACAAACAGAGTTGTTTACGATGAACAAGGGTTTATTTGGTGAAAGGCGTTTTGTGAAGACCGTCAGCTTCACGTCTGTTAACGTGCTTTCCAAAGCTCCAAGAATTTGACTTGCTGTGACCGGTCACCCATCTATAAGTTAAAGGCTAGTATTTAAACGAGTGACTGTAAATTAAAGTTTTGAAAATTATTAATTTGGGTTATAGAATTAATAAATGAGCGACTGACTGCGAGTGATGAGAAATCAACAGAACAACAACTAAGAAACATTATTTTGAGTTACTTAATATACAAAATGAGAAGTTTCATAATATTTGAGCGACCTAATATACACTATGCATTTACTTATATCAAATGAACGAAAAATAAAATAAAATAAGGTTTTTCAGTCTTTCAAGTCAAGTTGACGGAGCCCTGCTTCGCAGGGCTCCTTTTTTGGCTACTTAACATAACCTATTAAATTTGCCAAGTGAACGAGATTATTTTAATTAATAAATAGATCGTGATTTTCAAAATGAAGGCCGGCAATAATTATGGAAATCGCCTTTTCTGTATTTCTAGTCGCTCACCTGGTAATTTCACCTATCGCACGGTTAGATTTTTAATTTTTGAAATGGATTGATCACAACCCGCGTTTAGTACGCTCGTTCTAGATTTTATTATTAATCAATATTCGTCGTTAGTTTAGTTAATTTTTCGCTTACTCAAATTCATTCCGCTCAAGTTATTAAAACAGTTTCTCATCATCAGTCGCTTATTTTTTTTTTATTCACTCGTTTTATAATTCCCCTAAGTTAAAGGGTAACGAACTTTATGGTTCGAATGATTTGTGCATTCGCCACATTGCCTTCGTTAAATTTCTCAATTTAGTCTTAAGTTATATAAGTAAATCATAAGTTCTATAGTAAATAATTTATATTGCTGAATTATTAGACTTAAGTTTCTTTTCAAAAAGCAATGTAAGTAATAAAGTAAATATCAACATACATTTTAAGAGATAATGCATTGTTTCGTATAAATTTCTTAAATATTGATTAGATAGTCTACTAAGTTAGAATTTTACTTCAAAATAATACGTGCGAAAATGTAATTTAACAAGTAGCAGATTCGTATGTTATCTTGGAAATAGTAAAACTTAACCCAATAACAGCTAAAATGGAAACTCGTTAACGAATCTATTAGTGTTTGAATCACACATTCAGTAACGTATTACAATGACGCGGGACATGTCACGTCCTCTATCAAGCATTCTGTTCACGAAGCAAAGCGTGATCGTTAAGCTCTTAATTGAAAATAGTTCGCTTTACCATTTGTTTTTTTTTTTTGTTTGGGAGTCTTATAACTGGCCGAAAAGCGCTTGAAGCGGAATTAATGACGAATTCTCGCGATATTGAAAGGATTTTTCGAATTCTTGCTGGGAGTTGTAGTTGAAATGACATTGCAGTCTGAATGGGCGAGAATCGTTAGCGCGAGTGAAACTTGTGAAATGTGTTTTAGTGATTCTAAACTGGATTTACTTAAATTATGCGATCATCTTATTAAATGTTTAATAAGCGGATCGCATAATTTAATCAATTTAAGTTAAAATAAGAGAATTTTTAAGTTAAAAGGGTCTAAATTATAGTTATGCAATTACATAAATCCTTATTGAATCGAAAGTGTTGTAGAAACGTATGCACCAACATTCTTTTTTTGTTAAATGTTTTAATGTTGTCTTCAGACAGAAATTTTCATGATTTATATTCGATTTCTTCTTACCGAGATGCTCTCAAGATTTCTTACATTTGATTTAATAATTAATATGTGTGAAATTTCAAAAACTGTTTGGACTTCATAGGTAGAATAAGACAGCTCAGAAAATATTTTATACGCTATAGTTGACTTGAATCAGGCAGATGGAACTGTTTTCAGAATAAAAAGTAGCGATAAAAAGTGCGTAGTTGAAACTGCGGCGAGTACATAATCACTAATAATAGGTGCAGTAAATTATCAATTACTCCACCTAAACAAACCTCGCAAAAAAAGCAAAACTGAAGCGATTCAAAACTCAAAACAAACAGCTGATGCAAATAAAATATTTTTTCTCATAACTTTAATCAATTAAAGCAGCTTTTATAGTTTATTTTATGAAATAATACTGAAACACAACGGACAAATAGAATAACATAAACACAAGACAAATAGAAAAGCAAATTAATGTAAACACTGATTTGTTGCTTTTCTAGAGACACAGTATATTCATACTGCAGTAGAACAATACTAGCAATAAGGTTATTGAATATTATCAAAATGATGAATTAATATTAATATTTTGTTATTGGACATAAACTTTCGTGGTCACTAATACACATACATACATACATAGACACACGCCTGTTTCCCCGAAGGGGTAGGCAGAGGCATATTAAACGCCCACTTTTCGCCAGTGTCTTGATCCCACGTAATAGGTGGCGAGCCTATTGCCGCTTATTGGGACATTTTGTTTGCCAGAGCCTCGTCCGTTGATCGGCAGGTGCACCACTTGCAGGTGAGGTTGGCTTGGGACCCTAACTTCTTGGTGGGAACCCTATGCACCCTATACTAGTCACTAATACTGATTCCAAATTGTCTTTCGGGACATTTACGATGTACGGCTCATCGGCGATCATGGCGCTTGCAACAGTGCCGAAATATCGAATACTCGAAACAAAAGGACGTGTTATTTATCCCGAAAGACAATTTGGAACCAGTGTTATAGAACTAATGGAAAATGTGAATGGTATACAATATAAGACGTTATCTGCTTATGAAGTTAGTTGAAGATGCCTTTTGTGTACAAGGCAGCGATATATTCACGCGGTCCCACTTCTATCGGCGGTCGAAGTCTTGGCGGTGGGTTTAAGTACGTATGCTCAACATCTTATATGAGTAGAACATACTCTTTCCATTAGGCTCTATATTCAACTATACTTAGTTAATAGGAGAGAAACCCACAACAAGTGCATTTTTGTGATTTTCTACCTATACAAGCTTACTAATGCTGTTCTAAAATAGACATTTCTCGCATTTTTTTATTTATACGAAGCACAGATTTGGTAATTAGATAATCAATAACACCATGATTCCTAAAACCCAGCAGAATGCATTTTTTTATTCCATTTCGTCACTATTTTCCTTTTCCTAAGCAAACACACTGAGACTGAACATCAAGCATAAACGAGATAAATCAACATACTCTCAACAAATATGGAGAGCCAATCAAAATGTTTATCCGTTCTCATGTATTCAGCGAGAGAATTTTTAAAATGAATGTATCGCCGTCGCAGTTAAACAGAGAACGGGCAAATCAAGATTTAGTAATGGACAAAATGCCTTTTTAAAGTAGTTCTCAAAATTCTTTATAATGTGACATAAATGGTTTTAATTCTCGTTCGCAGAATTCGTTTAAGGGTCTGAAGCGGCTCTTATACCAAAAAAGAAGAAAGTAAATTACTAAGTACGAGCATTTGCGCACAAATTATTTAAGGTAATACTTGCATCTTCAGCGGAGGAGTTGCAGGAGATGGTAACAATCATGCATGGTGCGTTAGAGAGGAAAGGAATTAAAGTGAATGTAAGTCAAACGAAAGTTATGGTTTTTGAGAAGGAGGAATGCGTTACGGCCTGTAATGTTTTGATCGATGGACAGCGAGTGGAACAAGTGAATGAGTTTGTTTACTTAGATACGTTGTTTACAAGAGATGGTAAGAATGAAAAAGATATTGAAAGAAGAGTTAATGCAGGTAGTAGTGTGAATGGAGCTCTGAAGGCGTTTATGAACAGTCAAAACGTGTCCAAAAAGGCGCGTTTGGCTGTGCATAGAGGGGTGTTAGTGCCTACCCTCATGTATGGTAGTGAAAGTTGGGTATGGCAGAAAAGACTTGAAAGTAGAATAAATGCCGTAGAAATGAGAGCACTGAGAAGTGTGTGGTGTGTCTTTGACCGACAGAGTAAAGAATTGTGTGATACGAGAGTGGTGTGGGGTAAAAGAAGATGTAGTGACAAGCATCGAGAAAGGCATGTTAAGATGGTTTGGGCACATGGAGAGGATGGATGACGAAAGACTGACAAAGAAGATATATAAGGCAAGTGTGAATGGGACAGGACGCAGGGGAAGGCCTAGGTGGACGTTCTCTGACCAGATTGGAGACATCCTAAAAAAAAGGACAGGTCAGAAGTACGCTAAGCAGAAGAGCATGCATGAGAAACTTGATGGGAGTGAATGAGGCAAGAGAGGTATGTCAGGATCGTTGTAAATGGCGTTCCGTAGTAGAGACTACGGAACGCCATTTTCACGCCTGTTTCCCGGAGGGTTAGGCAGAGGCCTACCCCTCCGGGAAACAGGCGTGAGGCTATGTATGTATGTATGTATTATTTTACGATAATTATGTCGCGCGCCTTCATTAAGTGACCGAGTGACCTTCATTAAGACAGGCCGAAATTAAAGTGTTAAGAACATTATTCAAAAAAATATAAAACATACCGGACAAGATCTAAGCAATAAATACATACACGCCAATCTCTTCCAGGACATACAGACATAAATCAATGCATGTACTCTGTAGCCGTTTCTGAACGTTCCTAAAAGAGTTTCTGACTGACAGGTAAACGGACTATAAAGGCGTGTTGTAACGGTTCCATTTTTACCTTTAGCTCCAATCTAAAGGTACCTAAGACTTGATTGATGGATCTTGTTCCATGAACGGTTATCATTAATCACGGGTTTATCCATTGATGTATAACCGTAAGCGATTATCGATCGCCAAGTTTTGCTGTTTTTATGCTGGTTTCGAAATTACTTTATTCTTTGAAAACATGAATTTTACTCATCATAATTATAAGCTTTAGCAGTCCATTGCTGGATATAAGCTTCTCCTAATTTAAATCACAATAGTTGTCCGTCAATAATCCTTAATTTGGCCTCCTATACCATAAATGATAGCTAAATGAGTTGATACAGGGTTGGTCCCGAGTATTTCACTCTTCGCAAAGATACTATTTGCTTCATGTTCTTTCCTTAATCGCATCTTGTATCACCTACTTATTGTAATAAAGTAAGGACACTTTGTATTCTTAATCCGTCACTACACGAAATTATGGACAAATAATTATCTTGCTGAAACAAAATTGGTAGCGCCATCTACCTTCCTATCTATAACTAACCGCATCAACGTCAATCGTTCCACGCTTGCTTGTCTAGTGCGAGCGATACCATGTTTTCGTCCCTGTCTCCCATTCCCTAGAAGGGGCACGCCTTTCGCGGATTGGTCGCCGCGATCGTCGACGCGAGAAACAGTCAAGAACTTTCGATTCGCTAAATACGTGTCCGCCATACCGTTCCGCGCCGCGCCGCTCTCGCTATAATTATTACCGCTTATACAAAACCGCTCGCAAGTGAAAGTGATTTGTGTAGTGGAGTGAATCAAGCAGCTTCATCCCGAAAACACCAGGAGGCTGCCATTTGCAAGGAAGGAGGACTGACGTACAAGGTAAATGCCCCTCATCATTAGAATATCCTATACCCACTCACAATCCGCATCCTCTTCCCTTATCCAATCCTAGGCGACTAAAACCCGCTATCCTTTATATACAGTCCATTCCTTCTCCAAGTCGCGTAGAACCTACGGTTTCGGTGTAACGCCGAACCAAAAATAGTGGCTACTGCCCGAAGTTAACAGGATAAATACTGGGGAAATAAGGCGCTCAAACGTAATTCACCTATTTACTGACTTCAAAAACACTTGCTGGGAAACCAGTTGTATTACAGCAGTCCACCTGTTTGACACTGTCCGTTAAAATATGTTTTTCATCAATCAACCCATTTTTGTAATAAATATTAATCAGCGTTGGTCTGCAATTCGATTGTCTCTCAGTCAGAAGTTGTAGTTGACTATTAACAAATTGAAATTGATATTTGTTATATATTTTTATGTATACTGTTATATTTATTGTTTCAAATTCTACTCGCAGTGATATCATTATTGTCGCGTTGATGAAATATTTGTAGTGTGAACAAACAATACAATATCCGTATCCGTGTACCGTACAGTAATCGTCTATTCTAGTTCTTTTTTGGTATTGCAGTGAGGAACCTTCATAGGTCTCCCTCCATTAGTTGAAATCGAGTTTACCTCAGAGTTTAGTTAGAGCCTTGTAAAGGGATTATATTTGAATCCTAAAGTTCGTCCTACGCATTAAAAACTATCGTGCTACTAAACTAGTGAGCACATTAATACATGTAATTTTCTAGCGTCTAGGTGGGGGGGCTCAGTAACCGTGGTTAGGTCACCCACGATGAAGCTATGCGAGATCCCGGGAGTAGACGCTCCGCTTGGGCTTGACGGAGGCCTGCGCAGGATGCGTCCAGGTGCGGGTGCAAGGGACAGTTCTTCTGTCCTCGCAGTCGAGCGCGGTCGCGGGAGGAGAGGCGTGTCGATATTGCGTTGCCGCGTGCCCTAACTCGCGCGACCAAAGGGGGGCGCACCATTGTTGTATCGCAGTGGGGCCGCAGAGGGAGAGGAGATGCGGTTTTGCGTTGCCGTCCTCCCTATCCGCTGCGAGTTTTGGCGGCGGAGCCCAACACCTTCATCCGCCGCCAAGGGGGTTTTGTTCGGGGCCCGCCTGAACATCTGGAGGGCCAATACCCGTTGGGGGGTAGCGAGGAATGCTTCGGCGATACCCGACCCTCCGACACACGGGTACATGAGGAACAGAGGTTGGTTTTTAGTCAGTAAGAGTCTGACAGTCACCTTCGCCCTTCCCCCAGGGCGGAGGGACTCCATGAGGATTTTCCAACCCGACACCAAAAAAAAACTATATAAAAAAGCCAAATACTAATTACAATAAATTATTGTATTACTAGAGGATGCCAGCAACTACGCCTGCATTTTTTTTTAATTTACCCGTTTTGGCCAATCCCGTGAGAATTTCGAGAAATCCCTTCTTAGTGCACCCCTACGGTCCCCAAGGAACATACATGCCAAATTTCTGCTTCCTGCGCCCAATAGTTTCGGCTGTAGCGTGTCTGTCAGTCAGTCAGTAACGCAAGGATTTTATATATTAAGATTTAGTAAACAATGTACTATATGCCAAGTAATATGTTATTTAAGCAAATAATGTTAGTTTGTATGTTATTTAGTGTTCATCATCAATCTCTATTTATTAAATTTAAAATTGGGGATTGGACCATAATCTTACCACATATATAGGGCCGTTTCCAACTAGTTTAATATCTTTTCATGATTTGAATGATTTCGTAAGAATTATGCAATTGTGGACTATGGTCTTTAACCTTCTCATAGTGAGAAGAGGCCCGTGCCCAGTAGTGTTCAATTGTATATACAGGGCTTTTTGTCAAGAGGAGTACAGATTATCAATTAATTGAGAACTGAAATGACAAAAAGAGTTTTAACATTAATTACTTCGGCGGTAGGTGTCAAAAGTGTACACACTTACGAATTTGCGAAAATTTTATTAAAATTATTATCAAGTAATATCCAGAACTTAAAACTAGTTTACTGAGTGCAACATATTGTAACTCACTGGTACTTACGTTAGTGTATTACTCTATGCACTAGTTAATTTAGTACTAGCAAAACCACCTGCCGGCTATCACTGACACATATTAACATTATATCTTGGAATCACCTAACCAACAATGTCCCAACTAGCCGATATTGAGTCTGCACAGAGAAGTCTGGAAGAAAACTTCACTAAAAGAATGGCTGAACTTGAGGCCCAGATCCAAAGTAGCAGACAAGGACACCGTCGCCAAAGTTGCTGAGGAGTTCCGGACGGTTCGGGAGCTTATGTTCACCATGCTGAGGTTGCTCCGCTAGCAGATCGATGAGTGCTCCCGGATGACGGACACACTTGAGACCCAGCACCGACGTAAGGCTGTAGTACTTTTTGGAGTTCCAGAAGTGGATAATGAAGACCGCCCTGCCGTTGTGATTGATATAATTACAAAGAGGTTGGCCATATCAGCAGCTCCACAAAAAACCTTTAAGGTATGTCACAGGCTTGGAAAAATCACTAAGGACCGTCATCGTCCCATTCTGGTGCGGTTCAGTAGTTTGGATATGAAGGCTGCTGTCTGGAGGGCGAAAGCGAAGTTAAAAGGCTCTTCGATCACGGTCAAGGAGTTCCTAACTAAGGCCCGGCAGACCACATTCACCAGGGCGCGAGCACATTTCGGCATAAAAGCGTGTTGGATGCAAGACAGTGTCATAAACATTAAAGTGGCAGATGGCACTCGGTACAAAATAACGTCTATGGACGAGTTGAAACCACTGATGTCCAAACATCCGCAGACGAAAGGTGATCCCAATCCTGCTGTTCGTCAGGTAGGTCAGAGCGTCGTGACAGCGAACATCGACACCAAAGCTTTGACCCGACGTAATTAGAACTTTTAGGTATCTTTGCATTTACTTTCGCTTGATATAGAAATTTTGTGTTTCAAGTAACTTAACGCATTACTTGTTATGTAATTCATGAGTGTATGTTTACTTTTGCTTACCCGAAATTTACAAAATAATTTATAATAACTTCACTTGCTAATTCATTTGCTAAAATTAAAGTTTTTTCACATTCACACTGCTGTCACTTTGACATATTGCCGCTTAATGTCATCGCAAAATATTGCGTTTGGAAATGTACTAGCATGTTTTATTAATATCACTTTCCAGGATTTTCTAATATTGTAACCTTCTTTTCTTTGTATAATCTGAGCTTTAATTTGTGACTTCTTTTTAATTTTTGTAGTAATTTGTGTTGGTGTCAGCTGGCGGGTGGTGCAGAGATGTGAGTTTTGCAGCCAGATATATTGTTTTTATTTTATTTATATTATACTTTTATTTATATTTTTATTCATTTTAATTTATAATATTTATATTTATTTATTTTACGTATTTATTTAGTACATAACATTTTTTTTATGACATCTGATGATGAATAGTCATTCCACTCCGCACACAGTTCTGCTGATGATAGTTTTTGTTCGGTGACCTCTGTTACCTTGTAGTGTCTCTACACTTGGTGACTTCATTCGTGTAACCTTCAGTCTGCAATGTCACAAATTGTTGAATGTTTGCCACATTAACCAAAGTTTGCCGAGTCATCATAGTGATCTTATTGAGGCTTTTACTCAGACAAACGTCCATGCCATACTGGTCTCTGAGAGTTGGCTCAAGCCTCAAATTCTTTCCACCACTTACCCCCTAACCGGTTACATTCTAATTCGGAATGATCGTTCTGGTAAAAGGGGTGGTGGTGTTGCTATCTACCTACGTAGTGACCTTCCTTATAAAGTTATTACCTCTTCTTCTTCCACTATTGCTGCTGAATTCCTTTTCATTGAGGTTTGTGTCAAAGGAGCGCGTACCATTCTTGGTGTAATTTACTGTCCCCCTAATATTGATTACTTCACCGATTTAGAATTGGTTTTAGAGCCTTTAGGGTCTGATTACGAACACCATATCATCATGGGTGATTTAAATACTGATTTCCTTTCTCCCAACTCCCATCGTTCCCAAAAACTCTTAGCCATGATCGAATCTGTTGGTCTACATATTCTTCCTATGAAGGCCACACATCACAATATACACAGTGATGATACATGGCTAGATTTGATCATCACCTCAGCCCCATCTCTTGTGTCCTCCCACGGCCAAAATCCTGCTCCTGGCTTTTCCCATCACGACCTCATCTATATCTCCTATATCCTTAAACCTCCTAAACCTAAACCTAAAGTACTGTACAGGCGTTGTTTTGCCCGTATGAATGTTGATAACCTGCAAATGGATGCATCGAAAATTGATTGGGTGCCTCTGGAGGCTGCTGCTACTATTGATGCCAAAGTTAACATCTTCAATGAAATCGTTCTGAACTTATACGATGTCCATGCTCCAATGAGAAAAATCAAATTAAAGCGACCTCCTGCACCATAGTTGACACGAGGGGTTCAGATGGCGATAAGACGTAGGGACCGCGCTCTTCGCAAATTCAAACGGGATCGTTGTGATGAGAACTGGGTCATTTACAAAGTGGCCAGGAATCGCTGCAATCAAACGATACGGAATGCTAAACGCCGCCACATTTTTAGTAATATTTCTTCCTCCTCCCCTGCCGATATCTGGAAATTCTTAGGAACTCTAGGTATCGGCAAAGCGAGTCATATAGATCCGCCGCAGGGACATAGTCTGGATGATATAAACATTCATTTTGTTTCTACACCACTGTTTAATCGCCAGACTATGAGACCAACGATAGACTACATCGATGGCTTAGCTCGCCCTAATATAACCCCTTTTAATTTTTCTCCAGTTGCTGAGGTGGAGATTAAAAAGATTATCCTCTCCATTAAATCAAAAGCGGTTGGCTGTGATCATGTTAGCCGTTACATGATTGTCACCATTTTAGACCATGTCTTTCCTGCTATTACCTACATCATTAACCACTCCCTCAACTCTGGGCAATTTCCGGAGATTTGGCGCAAAGCCTATGTTTGGCCGTTGCCCAAAGTGTCTAATCCTGTCACTCTCAACCATTTCCGACCTATATCTATCCTCCCTTTCCTTTCCAAAGTCCTTGAGGCTTGTGTTCATAAACAACTGTCTCAGTTTGTGCATGAAAACAATGTCCTCAGTCCTTTCCAATCCGGGTTTAGACCTGGGCATAGCACCGTTTCCGCTATGCTTAAAGTGACTGGCGATATAAGGGCGGGCGTGGAGGATACCAAGATCATTGTGCTGGTCTTGGTTGACTTCAATACCGTCAGTCACGATATCCTCCTATCTATCCTTTCCTATCTTATGATCTCCTCCAAAGCACTGGAATGGTTCTCTTCATATCTTCGTGGACGCCAGCAGTCGGTCAGAATCGATGACTCCTCATCGAGTTGGCGAGACCTCGAGGCTGGTTTTCCACAAGGCGGCATATTATCTCCTCTTTTATTTACACTCTTTATTAATCTCTTCACCCTGGATCTTCAGTGTACGTATCATTCGTACGCCGATGATCTGCAGCTGTACTTGCAGGCTACTATCGAGGATTTGCCGAGTGCGTTTGACGCTGTGAACCGGGCCTTAGCGATAATTCAAGACTGGTCAGAGAGGTATGGTTTATGTGTTAAACCTGCGAAATGCCAAGCAATTATCATTGGGAGCCCAAGAATAATCAGCAGGCTGGACTCGGCATCGCTACCACCTGTCACATTTAATGGCATCAACATACCTCTGAGCCCCACTGTCAAGGATCTTGGCATACACCTTGATTCTACACTCAGCTGGCAACCTCAGATCACAAATGTTTGCCAAAAAGTAACTGGTGTCCTACGTTCTCTGTACCGCCTGAAGAACTTCCTCCCTGCCAAAACAAAGACAATGCTTGTACAGACTTTGATTTTACCTATAATCGACTATGGTGATGTGTGTTATTTCGACCTGAATGCAGATCTGCTCAACAAAATAGACCGACTTCGCAATAATTGCATTCGGTTCATTTTCAACATCCGTAAGTACGAGTACATGTGTCAGCATATCGTACTCAGCTATCATGGTTACCTATCCGACAGCGTCGCAATATGCGCGCGTTGTCTACACTATACTCTTTATTTCATTCTCCTAATAGCCCTAGCTATCTTACTCCGCATTTTCAATACCGTTGCTCTAACCATGATAGAAATCTTCGCTCTTCTCACAATTATCTTCTTTCATGTCCCTCTCATAGCTCAAGTCATGTTCATTCTTCTTTCAATGTTCAATCGATTCTCCTTTGGACTGCGCTCCCTCTCGAGATCAGGATGTCGGCGAACCGGTTCACGTTTAAGTCTAAAGTGCGCCAGCACTATGTGAAACTGTTATCTACTTCAAGGTAAGACATAATAAAAATCTCACTCTTCTCTGCATCACCCTAAGGTTGACTGGCAGAAAATGCTATATAGCATTCAGTTCGCCTTTGGATACCATTTTGCAGAAGTGTAAAAATAAAATAAAAATAAATTACGTCTAATCGGTGGCATCTCCGTTCGAATAATTATTTTGCGAGAAAAGGATAAAACATACGTCTTGTTTTGTCTTCATAATAAAACTTTTATAGTTGTATAGATTCTTCACTTGTATTTCAACGGCTGTTTTAAATTTATACTTAACAAAAGCATACGTAATAATTTAATATAATTTGCTAGTCAAGTACTCTTTTACGAGATCCCATGGAGATGGAAATGTGAGCAATTTTTTCGAAATAAAAACCCTTATTTTTCATTTTAAAATGACAAAAAGTTAAGGAATCCTATCTTGATCCATTAGTAGAATATATTCTCATTTTGTGGAAAAAAGGGATGGATAACGGTTTGAAGTGGCCGCAGTGTTCATTTTAACCGTCGTTGCAAATAAAAAAGATGCAGGATATGCGATTACGGTCATAATGGGTAGACCTCTGATTCACCAAGGGTATAATTTCTCATGTACCTATAAGTTGATTTTCAGTCCCTTGTTCACTTTTAAGGGCTTTTCTTCTGCTTTTAACATGCAATGCATCTAAATCTAGCCTTCAATCAATTACATAATTGGTAAATTTCAGGATATTATGATGTAAAACTCATGTATTACATTTTCGTTAGCAGCATATTCATGCCGAAGTAGATATGAAATTGCAAGAAATATAATTTTATCACATAACAGTCTACTAAACGTGTCATGCAAAGAAAGGAGATACCTCAGAGAGTATAAATTTCGTGTACAAGCTTTTAAAGTATCTAAAGCAATGTGTTCCGGGTTCGATCCCCGAGTCGGGCAAAATTGTTACTGGGTTTTTAAGAATTCTCAGTAGCAGCAGGGAGTCTGGTGATGTGCCCGGTAGCGGCAATAGGCTCGCCGCCTATTACGCGGGACCTAAAAATTCATGGCGAAATGTGGGTGTAATATTACAGCTTTGCCTACCCCTACGGAGATACAGGCGTGAGTCTATAAAAAAAATAAAAGCAACCTGTTATTGTGTCACTAGAAGCAATGAACTAGAAACTTGCAGTTATTCCGCACACCTGCACTTTTGTATAGTGCTACAAGTGTAAGCCGTATTGTGCTTGGCAAGTACTATGAAAGACTGTGTAAGCTTTTGAGTTTTATGATGCCCTGGTACGTCTACCCCATAGGTATTGCAATTTATATTCCTACTTACTGGCTTCATTCTCGTTGGTTATTTCAACATTTTGGCTATCTTCGTCGATTGGCAATTACTTACCGGCTTTTTAAAATGACCAACCCTGAAGTAACTTTGAAAAGCTTGACTTTAGAATATGCAACGTTGCTTCCTACACCGGTTTCTGGACTATTCATTGGACGTTTCAAATACCCATTATCTCTAAGACGTACCTAGTCTTATTACTATCAATAATTAACTGTTCATATTAACGCTCATAGCGAGACTTAGCTTGTAGCTTGCCGTTCGTGACAGATCGGCAAAGTTAAGCATCGCTTGCACAGGTCGCCACTTGGATGGGTGACCACGTATGGCATTTACATCTGAGCGCTACTGTGCTTCGGAGGGCACGTAAAGCTGTCGGTCCCGGTTCTTGTCTCAGGATAAGAATCGTTAGGCCATGTCGGAGGCCTTCGGGCGATCTGAAAACGCCGACACCAGAGTTAGTCACACACTCACATGAAAAACAAAACAAACATTAACTGTTCGACAGTTATAATAAACAAATAAATAAACACAAAGAAAAAGTTATTATTTTGGGTTCCAAAACCCATTATTTTTTCAAACCATAATTATTGGCAAATATTGAAAATAATATCTATAAAATCAGAAAACAAGAACCTCTTATAATAAAAACGTATCGCCATAAAATCACATTACAACATCGGAAAGGAAACATACTTGGCGCATAAAGATAACATCATATGCAATCCAAGGCACAAAGTTTTCAATATCGTAGCGTAGGTGCACAGTTCACAGTTTGCATAAATATGAAATTTTCTACTGATATCCGATTCGAATCTTCCATTGGTGTCTCGGCATTCATATTGTGCCGCATTTGGTTCCGTTCTTCGTACATCGCCGCCTATTTGGCATGTTTCCTAAATTTTAAAGTGCTTTGAGTTTGGAAATGTTTAAAGAAATTGGATTTGGTTTCGTAGGAAATATAGTGGCCAATGTAAGAAAATAAAGTCAAATAGTCATAACGTATTGTAAGTGATTTATACGATGAATTTACTCAAACTAATATTATTATAAATGCAAGAATGTGCATATATGTTCCGCTTTCAGGTTAAGACAGCGGTACCCAATTTGATAAATTTTAACACAAAAATAGATAACACTTAAATACAGTCATAGGCTACATTTTACTGCGAAATAAAACTTGAATGCGTTGACATAGCAACTGTTTAGTTCGAGGTACAAAAATTATTTTTATATACATTTGGTTCTTTGATATGGTTGTCATTTACAATCGACGCTGCGGGCAAAGCTGGAAAACAAGCGAATTCTGTCAACCACCACTAGGCCAGCAGCGACTATAGCATTCAGAGAGCTGTAAATATTTGCATCATGGAATTAATTTAAGGAAACAAAATATACATTTTAATATAAACCACATAACTATCGAGCTATGTACACAACAATTTCAATATTCTAATGTCCCCAATGAGCGGACGGCGACAATTGCTTGACGCAGCGACCATCGAGTCGAACGCGATCGCTTATTAACGCTCGCTCGCATATTATTAATTCGTTCATTATGACATCGATGTCTGTTTTTGTACAGTGATCTTTGATTACAGGGTTGTTACTGATACTTTTTGATTTTATACAGTTGAAATTGCAGAATGGGTTTTGTATTGCCAATAGCACCGCTCGTCAGATAAGTAATAAAATAGTTTAAATACAGTCTACTATCGACTCATAGTATTGTCTGGCATTTAAGGTATGTTCCTATTCATATGTTTTATCGTGATTTGAATTTATTAATGAACTACAGAACAGGATAGAGCATGGAAGTAACACCGGTAAATTATATTCTGTATATACCTATGTAAAGCCTCAGACTAGTATCTAATTAATAAATGTTTTATAATGAAAATATAACTTTTAATAACAAATATAAGCCACACAACTATCCAACACAATGTACACAACCCTTTTAATATTCTAACGTCCCTAATGAGCGGACGGCGACAATTGCGTGACGCAGCGACCATCGAGTCGAACGCGACCACTTATTAATTAACGCTCGCGCGCATATTACTCATTCGTTCATTATAACATCGGCGGCTGTTGTAGTACAGTAAAAATAATAATAATATTATTATAATAATTATAAAATAAACATTTATTCTCTCTCCACAAAGGTCTATGTACACGTTAAACTTAGAGTAGGTTGGATACAATGAGGATAGATTCTAAAATTATGATCCTTTGTAAGAGACCGGTGTCCGTACTAGGAAAGTCCTGTGAGACCGATCACCGGGCCCCCACACGGAACTTGTTGGTGTAGTTAGAGGATATCTGATTTCGATGTTGTTACTGCTGTAGTCTACTGTCCTATGTTTTAGGGCAAAAATAGAGCTACAAAGTAGTCGCTTACTAATATTAGTTTATGATACAGTCTTGTTTTTTCAGACAGTGTAGTCTAATATTTAAATAAATTTTCATGGATTTTTTTGCGTTTTGCTTTACTTGTAGTTTTGCCGGCAATCGAGATAAACCCTTTTTTAACCTTAAAATAGCAACACCATCCACTTCCCGACCGCAGATCGCCCGTAATTTATTTTTCATTTAATGTTAATGTTTTTGTGTGTTTGTTGTGTTATGTTCTCTTCCATGGGTTTCATGCTACTATACTTTTATTTCACTTTTTACTGTTTTCTTATGTATTAGCACTGGTTTAAAATATAGAAAAATAAGTACATATGAATTTTAAAACGCCCAACGCGTCAGTCTGTATACACGTGGTGCGTGGCGCGCGCGACGTCGACCGACAATGCGTTGACGGTAACGGAACAGAAGCTGTACGCTCGACACACCAACGCATCATCGGTTAGGTGTGATGTACTTTTTGCTAGATTTAGACAATCTATTGTAGCATGAAAGTGCCATGTAATATTTTGCGAAAGACATCCGCGCATCAAGTCATATACTGTCATATTGCAGTTTAAGTAACACTAGATGCTGAAGCAATTTTCATGTTCAGAGTAGTACCAACTATATTGTGAACGTACGACTAAAGTACCAGTACTTTGTTGCACACATTCTAGTTGCATTATATCACATTTCTAGAGAAGACTTTGTTTAGCCAAGTACGAATGACTTTTATCTCTGTAATTTTGTTAGATAAAATGCAATATATGTAACAAGATACATGTTTATTAACCTTTCAGCCCAGTTAAAAATTTTTGACACGATTTTGACAGCCCCGGTGCCCCTGCGCCTTAGATGTGATGGCGTCGAAAAAATTGCGTTGCACAAAATATATTATGTAATAACTCTACAACGAAACCATATTTTTTAATTCAATATACTATATTGTAATCATTATTAAATTTTCTTTCTGTCAGGCATCAAAATAAAGTGTTTAGTCAAATATTTATATTGTTTTTACAGATTCAAACTTCACAACAATGACAAATTACTTCGCAATCAGTCACATAATAACAAACTTTTTCGTCAACTTTTTCGTACCATATTACGATGTATTTCATTCAACCAGTTACATAAAAACACTTCTAATAAGCTAAAAAACAGTTTTCTAATAAGAAACATTAAGTAGGAAGTTGGAATGTTAAAGCTGGTAGAATTGTAAGAAGGAATAATTCCTCCATTCACAAGCAAGAAATTCCATTTACGAACATACTCCTGCACAAGTGATTGACGTATAAGACAATTTCCACAGACACTTTCACGTAAATGTACGCAAAACATTTGCAACCACATGCAAAACATAAAATATCGTCAAATATCAATTACCGAACAATCATTCCATTATTTATTTATTTATTTTATACTTTATTGTACATTTATATAAAACATTATAAGGAATTATATATTAAATACAGTACAATGGGCAGCCTTATCGCTAAAAGCGATTTCTACCAGGCAACATTTGGATGCAGATATTATTGGTAGGAAATAAACGGTAGTTATAGAAGTTATAGACTTAATACATATAAATTAATATAATATTGATATACAATAATAATATACTTACATACATACATATACATAATTACTTATACCTACATACATACACACATATAATACAAATACATAATAATATATACCTAGTAGTCAAACAGGAAATTTTATAATGTTAGATAGTAGTCCTTGACTAAAGTTTTGAACCTGGTTACTGTCTGAGCCTGTCTAATATTTAACGGTAACGCACTCCATAAGCGAACAGCACTGACAGAAAAAGATTTATCAAGAAATGACGTGGAATGTACCGGCATTTTTAGTTTCAAATTTTCTGATGAACTCAAATAACGGTTATGCGTATCATGAAGGAATTCGAATCTTCTTTTAAGATAGGAGGGAGTTGAAGGGTTTAACAGTATATTGTACAGCAAAGAGAGAATAAGAGCATTCCGGCGATGTCGTATGGGTAGCCACTTGAGTTGTATTCGAAATTGTGAAACATGATCGTGTTTGCGTAATCCAAGTATGAATCATATACAGAGATTTTGAAGGCGCTCAAGTTTATCTAGCTGGTTTTCGGTGAGATCTAGATAGCTGACATCTGCATAATTAATAAAGGGTAGAAGAAGAGAGTTAGCAAGCGCAATTTTGGTGGCAGTGGGAAGAAAGTTTTTTAATCTTCGTAGTGATTATATTCACTAATATCACTGAAATCATAGTTATACTCATTGTAAATAGGAAATAAATTCCAAAACGTATTTTACATAGATACACTAATAATTGAACTCGGCGAGTTGAATTAATAGTGGTTAATGAAAGTCAAGTGACGCGTGTAAAAATTGGCGACCATAGGTACTGCGTTTTGGAGCTAACGTTAGTTTAGCCTCATGCAAAATTAAATTATTTGACGCGTCTATCATATTTTCTAGGCGATATTAATTGATGCGGCAGACTTATGGTTTATTTTATTACTTTAGAAGACTAAAATTGCGCATGCATTTTCTAGCTTGTTTTGTAGTCAAGTCATCCCGAATTGACTATGCAACTAGCTACAAAATGCCAGTCACAAGTTTTATGGAGAAGTAAATCAGACAATCTCATAGGCAACTTAATGGGATATTTAATAAAAATACAATTATATTTCTATCCAATTTAATCGTAATATCAAAGATTTTTGAAAAACTGTAAAAGATAGCAAAATTGAGTAAAGGACTTACGCCTTGAGATTTACATGAGTGCATTTACACTTATACAAAGAGGCCGGCAGTGAAAAATGTCTGAAGCGCCAAAGAATATAATTAAACGAGACCCCTTAAACTTGACTGTGAACCTATGATCATACATCTTGCCTAAAAACCCAAATTTTACTGCACTAAGAGTCGGCCTTGCAATATCGCCGCAAACTATTTCAAAATATAAATTACTATGCCACCTCCTTTGCCATGAATAATTGGAAAACATGTTTCTTTTTGTTACTTGCTTGGACATTAATAAAAAGAAAATCGTAGTTAGGTAAATACTCAGCAAAGAGGGGATATTATGTTTTACGTGTATACTAGGTGTAAAAACGAATAGCAGAGAGTTCAGTAGGAAAACCAATCTGGTGCCTCGGCAGAGGATGTCGGTTAAACTTCCTACTAATAAATCTGTAAGTCGTCGGCACGTACATTACGAAGAATTCTCAGAGATGTTATCCTCACAGTGTTTTCCTTTATCGTTTATAAAGCGATAACTTTCAACATCCTAGGCACATTACTTTGAATACTCAACCCGGAACCCAACCCTTAGCAGTCTGTTCAACAAAAATCCTTAATAATTGAGTTAGCAACTGGTTATGTGATCATTTTAAATTAGATCCGATTGTATTCTTCAGACAAGAACGTTTAATTGAACAACAAACAAAAGCTCAGAGCATACATAATTAATAACAATAATCATAAACAAACAAACGAATTGTAAATTATCGCTTGTCCCGTGCATCGGAGAGCACGTTAAGCCGTCGGTCCCGGTTGTCATGAAGATCTTTGACAATCGTTACAGGTCGTTAGTACCTTCCAAATAAACTGACACTAGTCTAAACCATGGAATATCGCTATCCCTTCGGGTTGCGGAGGTCAGACAGGCAGTCGCTCTGTGGAAAAGCTAATATTCAGCCAAATCCGGTTAGACTAGTAAGCGGACCCCAGATTGAAGCTGGGATAACGCTAAGAGAAAGAAGAATCATAAACAAACAAGTTCTCATTATTAGCTACCCGAAAATGGCTCTCATTTAAAATATCGCGTTTCCTATCTATCTGAATGTAACCGATAAATATTATTTCGACATCACCCCGCCACATTGTTGTCGCATTTTACAATTTCCATCGAAAACTATTGCCGCTGACATTTTCAGTTTGGTATCTAATGAACTGATTTTTATCAAACAGTTAATTCAAATATAATAATATGGTAGGTAGTAATGGCCGAAATAAAGGCAGCCATAGCCTAGTGGAGATACCAACAGACTGCCATGCAGTAGAGGGTATCGGGTTCGAAACCACGACGCGCACGAAATAATTGTCTACACCGGGAATGTGAAAAGTTTAATTTTACTGAATTTTCTTGCGCAAATATAAAGAAAAGGCAATTTAGTTTTGTTATGTGTTTCTGCAGCAACGATAGCTTAGGAGATTGCGATTAATCGAATCCTTTGTAGTATTTATTGCATTATTCTTATGTACGTGTACATGCTTTGTACTACGCACATGGGTTTGTCAAAAAGCCATGTATTACGCGATCTATTTCAAGCGTTGGTTGGTTGTTATAGCGTCCTGTTTCTTTTAACGCTTTGACTGTATTCTTTGCAAACAATTAAAGATATCTGATCTTGAGTCATAGCATGATCCTTTGGTTAGTGAATACGATTGTTACATCGATAGCCTAGTGGAAAGACCAACGGAATGTTATGCAGAGCGTCTCGGGTTCAGACTCACTGTGCGCACCATTGACTTTTTGCATCGCCTACGATACGAACAGTTAAGGAAAACATTGTTAGGTTACATTTCTATGAGTTCTCAATAATGTTTTGCAAGGTATATAAAGTCCGCATGCACTAGCGTGGTAGACGATTGCCTAAACCTTCTAAAAATGAGAATGGATTTGTGCTCAGTAGTGGGACGGGTTACATTCAATATTGATGATGATTACAATAAAATTACGATCATGATTGGCAGACCACTAATAGACAACGAAACTGGACCACCAAAGCCAGAAATAGACACTTATTAACATATTTCTGAGCCTTACAGCACTTTAGGAAGATATATGATTTTCACCAAACTTTAACGAAACTAAATTTAGACAGTATTATTATTAAATTTTCTGTTTGTTGTCTTTAATTAACAGGGTTACGAAATTCATACTGGCTGTACAGACTAAACATTTTAGAAAACCACTCATTAGGCTGTCTAGGTTAGTGCAACTTTCAATTACTAGGCAACAACAACGGAATTAATATATTCTTATTGCTATGAACATAGACAAAATGTGTATTTCTACAGGACAGTACTTGGTTGGCATCATAGGTTACTGACTAGGATGTTATGGATAGAGCGAAGTGGAGGAGAAAAATAAAGTAAGCTGACGCCACCACCATGTGTGATATTTAACTAGTAAGAGAGAGAGAGAGTACTTTGTTGCATCCGCCAGGTCTAGGACTTCTTTTGGTTGGCGTATAAATATGTTACGGAAATACGGTATGGTGGAGTACACTTAGGTTGTTTCTAGTATTAAGTAAACACGAGCAAACCAGTTACTGTTAATTTCTAGCATCTAGCATTCCCCGTAACATATACTTAATAATATATCATCGGTATAATGGTTTACCGAGACGCACATTCATCAGTACTGGAACAACATAGCATGCTTTAATTTGACGAGAAGGCTTTGCTACTGGTACTGTACTCTTTGTTAAATTCCTATTTAGCACTTTTTGCGCAATGTAAAGTGAATAAGTTCTTTTGGTAAACATTATTCATGATATTTGTTTCATTTAAATCATCCTATTAGAAGTATCACAGTTGCAAACCCGGGGTCCGCTTACTAATCTAACTGGATTTGATTGAATATTAGTTTTTCCTCGGAGCGATTGCCACTCTTAAACTCCTTAACCGAAAGTGCAGTGTGATATTCCATGGTTTAGACTACTGTCAGTGGTAGCGCCATCTACCTTCCTATCTATAACTAATCGCATCAACGTCAATCGTTCCATGCTGGTCTAGTGCGAGCGATACCATATTTCCGTCCCTCTCTATCCCACTCCCTGGAAGGGGCACTGCCTTTCGATTGGTCGCCGCGATCGTCGACGCGAGTGACAATCCAGAACTTTCAAAAGGATTCGATTCGCGATACGCGTCCGCTATACCGGATCACCGCGCTGCTCCCGCTATAGTTATTATCTCTTAAGAAACCGCTCGCAAGTGGAAGTGACTGTGTAGTGAAGTGAAAACAAGCAGCTGCATCACGAAACCACCAGGAGACTGCCCTTCGAAAACGAAGAAGATTGTCGTATAAGGTAAGTGCCCTCCATCCTTGGAATATCCTATACCCACTCACAATCATCTCTCCCATTCCAAACCTAGGCGGCTAAAACCCGCTATCCTTTGAATACAGTCCATTCCATTAATCCTTCCCAAGTCGCCTAGAACCGTACGGTTTCGGTGTATCGCCGAACCAGTCAGTTTATTCAGAGCTACTGATTCCCTATAAAGACTGTCCAATACCTTCTTGATAGCAGGGATCGACAGCTTAACGTGCTCTCAAAGGGACGTGATAAACGATAACTAAGAATTTAATACGCACATAACTCCAAAAAGTCTGTGGTGCGCGCCGTGGATTCGTCTCTGCATGGCAGTCTGTTAGTATCTTCACAAGGCTATCGCTGCTTCTTTCAAATAATTAATGAAAATTTAAGAATAAAAGATATAACATAACGTTAAGAGACTTTATCCAGTAATACGAAAACGCAGTAAGATGTTAAAAATGCACGTCAAGATCAAACAAACTGAATCCCCGCGGCTATATTTTACGATGCTCGGGAGAATTGATAACACTACTACGACTGGGCTTTAAAGTATCTGCTACACAATATATTGCAGTTTTAGCAGCAGTTGGACATTCGAAGTTTTTAAAACATTTCGACCTAATGTTGCCTGTGATAAAGATTGCAAATATTTTCCAATGACGTCCTGTGTAATTTGAAAACATAAGCTAGAAAAAAATGTAAATCACACGCTTGAACTGTCAAGCTTGTGCTTTGCCGATATTTTACGGAAATATTTTTTGAACAACAAACAAAAGATTGAACTGATTTTCAACAATCTTTTTCACATTTGAAAAGCCATTTTCTCCCAGATAAGGCGGCCTTATAATCTCCCTAATAGAATATTTGCAAGGTGGCGTAAAAAGTAATATTATCTTTTTGGTAATTTCTTGACACTTTTGTAATCTTATTGTTTCTGTTTGATGTTTTTGACAATCTCAATTCTTGTTTTGTGAGTACTAGAATATTCAAAAAGTTTGCTCTTGCCCTGAAAAGTTTATTATTTTGAAATTGAGAAACTTATTTCCATGTAACACCACCCGTGATGTTACACGGATGCTTGAACGGTTTTAGGGTCATATCTTATTATAATATAAAAGCAAAAAAATAACTGTCGACAATATGTATCTGTTGACAGTATCTGTTATACACGTAGTGTTAAACAGAATTTAAATAAATCAATATTTTTATGGTTTGCTATAAAAAGTCACGTAAAAAATCACTTACCAGACTTATGGGCTGGGCTTCAAATTGTCATCGGTGTGAAATCCAGTGATTCGGCTAACAACACCCCACTTTAATGCGCAGTCGGCGAATGTTCAATATACAGACACGGTTAGTGTGTTTTGCGCCGGTACTTCGAATATCAACGACCCGGGGGTAGAAATAGAATCTTCTACCTCGCACTCGGAGACGTGACATCGCGACACCAGTCAGCTTGCGACCACGGGACGTGCAACCGTCTCGAAACGTCAAGCAAAATAAGGTATGTAAATACATGCATGTTCGTGTTAATTCCCGTCTATATATATATATATTCTTAAACATGCAACGCGAGTGTTTAAAAGTTTCAATAGATTATGCTCTCCGAATGTAATACGTGAACTGGCTGTGGGACGTATGCAAAAAATACTGACTTCAGCTCGGTTGATATTTACACCGGTATAAAGAAAGTGATATTTAATGTAGCTTCATCATAATCTATGGTAAGAGTCACCTCGTCAAAATTTAGTAGGTACAACACCCTAGGTCGAATATAACCGCCTTAATAAAAACTTAGATCAGAAATTGTCATTCGTGACTTTTTTTTTTATAGACTCACGCCTATATCCCCGAATGGGTAGGCAGAGGTGTAATATTACAGCAACATTTCGCCATGAATGTTTAGATCCCACGTAATAGGGGGCGAGCCTATTGCTGTATCGGGCACATTACCAGACTCCGTGCTGCTACTGAGAATTTCCTTGCGGAAAAACCCAATAACACATTGCCCGACCCGGGAATCAAACCCGAGACCTCCCAATCCCACGTGCACTATTATGCCGCGAGATCAACGAGGCAGTCATTCGTGTCTATTCTACATATTTATTATAAAAGCTAACATAATTTTATCGACATTTATTCTGTTTAAGCCAGTCACTAGTCTAACTCTTAGTAATAACCTTATTTTCGGTTACAGAATAATAAATAACACTTTGGGGTAAAATTACCCCAAACAGCTATTAAAAAGCTGAACAACTTATACAAAATAAACTATTTTTGTAGTTAACTTGGGATATTTTTAGTTAACTAAATATATTGTACACCAAATATGCCAATCGTGCTGCAAAATATCACTTAATATGAAAACACATACAAATTTGGTACATATATGTTAGGTTTGCGTTAATTCCCATAAGGTATTCATGATCGCTGTATTCTGAGTTTTTAAAGACAAGTTTTAATGTTGTTTTTTTTCTGCTTAGTTTGGGACTAGATGGTTTTGTGTGAATGTGGTAGAATATTATTATATTATTAATGTGATTCAAGTGATCTTCACTCTCCGCATCCTTTTAGACATAATGCTAATTGAATGTCAGATACCTCTTTACGCATCGTGCGTGTACAAGCTAGGGCCTAACCTTCGATGGCTCTTAAGTATAGCCCTAAGCTTGCACGTACCTAAACCTAGACTTATCCTAATTTAAGCCTACTGGTTCCTATATCTAGCCTAACCTATCTTATGATATACCTATCCCTATTTTAGATCTAACTCTACCTAACTCCCTAGTCTACCCTAGCCCTGTTAGGTATAGTGTATAGCGAGGCCGTGTACACTGTGGTCACACAGACTGTCGCGTATACAACCCTAATCCCTAGTTCCCTAGCAGTCCCTGGGATCCCTAGGCCGGGATATCTGTCGCCGGGAGACCTAAGGCGACAGACGGAAAGTGGGTAGGATTAGGGTGTAGTGAAGTGGGTTTTCTCACTGCCGGTTGAGCAGACTCACAAGACCGATCATGGTGACGGCTAAGGGTGTCTTGGCCGCAGTGAGAGGTGAGGGGTAGGGTATGAGTCAAAGCCGGGAGTGAACTAATGACTGGTTTATTTCTTAAAACTATAATCTTATATACTAAACTTATTCTATGTACACATATACACGTATTTAGTTGTGTGCCGTCGGTGTATTGTGCCGATGCAGTATGTCTGAGCCGACCGCCGTACGTGATAAATTACATGATCTTAAAATATCACGCATCTTCCTCGGTGATAAGTTGGATGTGTGTTGGAATGCCAAGAATGTCATGTTCATGTTTGAACAGTGCGTAATTGATGAAAAACGAAAGCATGCGTAACTGACACGCTAATTTTTACCTCACATGCCTATGCAGGCTAGACGGATGATTTTTTAAGCCACGTGACTGCCAGCTTTAGAGAATACAGGAAATATCAAGGTTTTTTGCACCTGTGGTAAACAATAACCCACGGTGTTATTTAGGGGTTAAAAAATAAGTGACAACCTACGGTAAGGCGTCGTCCATTAATCACGTGAGTCTCGATAGATGGAAGGAAGACAGAAGTTTAGATTGATATCTTGTGTCCTAGTTTTTTCTTTGAATGTACAATATCCTTGATTCGGAAATGCTTATACGCATCATAAAACAACGTTCGGTCGTTCGATCGTAAGGGATTCAGAAAAGGCCTGTATTTAGATATTTCGTTGCTTTTGAATACTCCAGCATGTTTGTAGTCAACCCACTGCAAAAAAGAGGACGTCCTTAATTCAGTCTGAACATTTTTTTTTATGTTGGTGCACCGATTTCGGAGTTCTGGTTTCTGACTTTTCTGAACCAATTCTGGAATTATTTTTATTTTCCATGCGAGATGCTTCTATTTTGTAAGATCGAATTGCCAATAATTGTTTAATGAGCCAGCTTAATTTTAAAATAGCGTTGTTATCGGTAATTAATAGTATGATGCATGATATACTCATAATTATCGTATCATGCAAAAATAGAGAAAATATTTTTTTTCATATTTTTTTAATAAGACATCTCCCGCATTAGGACAAAATCCTGTGTCGCGGGGACTTTACAAACATACAACTAACGGACACAATGAACACCCAGACTGGAAACAACAATTTGTGAATTAAACATAATATTCAGTATGGGATCCTGCCTTTTCGCCGAATATTGTTTGGCCGATTATCACTTGCCAACCAACGTTTCGCCTATTTTTCACTTTGACGACTAACGATTGTCAAATTTTTGTATGACAACGTTTCATTTGGTAGAATTATTGTTAAGCTGATTATTACATACATACATACATATCATCACGCCTTTTATCCCCGAAGGGGTAGGCAGAGGTGTATTTCTACACCCACTTTTCGCCAGATATACTTTAGTCCCACGTAATAAGGGGCGAGCCTATTGCCGTACCGGGCACATTTCCAGACTCCGTGCTGCTACTGAGAATTTCGTGGCAAAAAAACCCAATAACACTGCCCGACCCAGGAATCGAACCCGGGACCTCCCGATCCCACGCGCACATTTATGCCGCGAGACCAACGAGGCAGTCGTATAGGGTTTGATATCGAGTTTTCCGTTTCTACGCAAAGATGGTATTTGCATCGTGTTATCCCTTAGTCGCCTCTTACGACACCCACGGGAAGATAGGGGGTGGTGACACTTGTATTCTATGCCGTCAACCACACGGCTGTCAACCACACGGCTGATTATTGTAATGACAAAAAACGTTTGGGGCATTTATCTTTTGTCAAATTATCAGGCCAGACAACTTTTAGACCAATAACCTTTCGTTTGTTCAGGTGATGTTTCGGGAAGTTCAGGTAAAATCGAAAGGAATCAGTTAGGTTAGTATCCCTGGGAAATCAAATACTCGCGTCATTATATAAATGGCGCGAGGAAGAGCGGATACGGGGCTCGAGGCCGGTACAGCGGCAGATCGCACTGCGCCGAGAGGAGCTTCGTCAGGTCTTGGTGGCGGAATGGCGGCAAAGACTTCTGCGCCCTACCGCCGGTCTCGCTACCGTCGAGGCGATCCGGCCAGTACTCGACGACTGGCTCGGGAGAAGGCACGGCTCCCTGTCGTTTAGGGTGACGCAGGTGCTATCGGGGCACGGCTGCTTCGGCAAGTAACTGTGCCGCATAGACAGGGAACCGGACGCTCGGTGCCACCACTGCGTCGATTGTGGGGAGGACACGGCGCAACACACGCCGAGTGTGCAGCTTGGGAGGAGCAGCGCCATGTCCTCACAAATGAAGTAGGAGGCGATCTGACGCTGCCGACCGTAGTACGGAGGATGGTCGGTAGCGCAGAGTCGTGGGACGCAGTGGTGTCCTTCTGCAAGGACGTGATGTCGCAGAAGGAAACTGCGGAACGGGAGAGGGAGATCTCGACTCCCTTCCCCGGCCGCAAAAGGCGCACTGGGCGCAGGAGGAGGGCGGACAACGCCCTTTTCCGGCCCCATAAATGGGTCCAGGGGCGAGGGACTTGGGGAAGTTCCCGCCCCCTATTCGATGGACCCGAGTTGCAGGCGCGCGCGGGTGTCGGCGCGCGCCTCCGAGGCGATGCACGGGGTAGTTCAACACCTCACTACCTCGTGCAGGAGACGAGGCCCGGAAAGACCTGGCCAGCACTAATGTGGGGCTGCGGAAGAATATGGATTCCCGCGGCCCCGCGCGCACGTGCGAGGAGACACCGGGTGGTTTTAGCCGGTAAGAGTCCGGCACGCCCCTCTGCCTTTCCCCAGACGGAGGTAGTCCATGAGGATTCCCCCCGCAAAAAGAAAAAAAATAGGTTACGTTAGTATGCTGATAAACAATGCACGTCAACTGAAACAATGGCTGGTTAGGTAAGGTTAGAACTGCGACCACAACTCACGAGCCGAGCGAGCGAAGCGAGCGTTCCGCGAAAGCGGCCGGCGAAGTGCCAGAACTAAATCGCTTTTATTTCACTACACAGGGCATTTAAATATGCTACATCGGTTATGTTAGAAGTGCGAAAGTAAAAGGAAGACCAAACGTAAAGTTGGCAACTGTGAGTTTGGGAAATAAAAACAAAATTATATCACAAGTCGGCAAATGATTATTCTGTGAAATAAAATTCTGCGAAACGTTAGTTGGCAAGTAATAATCGGCTGAACAATTTTCGGCGAAAAGGCAGAGATCCATTCAGTACACATGTTTACATATCAAAGTAGTCTGCAAGTAGCGCCCATAGCATCTTATGCAAAAAGGTGATAATTAACATAACATAACATGTATTGTAAGAAATAGAGGCAATTATCGAATGACTGGTGACAGCCTACTAATAAATCTGTAAGTCGTCGGCACGTACATTACGAAGAATTCTCAGTGATGTTATCCTCACAGTGTTTTCCTTTATCGTTTATAAAGCGATAACTTTCAACATCCTAGGCACATTACTTTGAATACTCAACCCAAAACCCACCCCTTAGCGGTCTGTTCAACAACAAATCCTTAATAATTGAGTTAGCAACTGGTTAAATGATCATTTTAAATTAGATCCTATTGTATTATTCCGATAAGAAAGTTCAATTGAACAACAAACAAAAGCTCACAGCATACATAATTAATAAAAATAGTCATAAGCAAACAAGTTCTCATTATTAGCTACCCGAAAATGGCTCTCATTTAAAATATCACATTTCCTATCTATCTGAATGTAACCTATAAATACTGTTTCAACATCACCCCGCCACATTGTTGTCGCATTTTACAATTTCCATCGAAAACTATAGCTGTTGAGTTTTTCAGTTTGGTATCTGATGAGATGAGCAGCTAATTCAAATATATGGTAGGTAGTAATGGCCGAAATATGGGCAGTGATAGCCTAGTGGAGATACCTATATACAGTTCGAATCCACGAAGCGCACGAAATAATTTTCTACACCAGGAATATGAAAAGTTTAATTTTATTGAATTTTCTTGCGCAAATATAAAGAAAAGGCAATTTAGTTTTGTTATTTGTTTCTACAGTGACGATGGTTTAGGAGATTACGGTTATTGGAATCCTGTGTAGTATTTATTGCATTATTCTTTTGTGTACATACTTTGTACTATGCACATGTGTTTGTCAAAAAGCCATGTATTACGCGATCTATTTCAAGCTTTGTTTGGTTGTTATAGCGTCTTGTTAATTTCAACGCTTTGACTGTATTCTTTGCAAACAATTAAAGATATCTAATCTTGGGTCATGGCATGATCCTTTGGTGAGTGAAAACGATTGTTACATCGATAGCCTAGTGGAAAGACCAACGGAATGTTATGCAGAGCGTCTCGGTTCCAAACTCACGACGCACACCATTGACTTTTTGCATCGTCTACGATACGAACAATTAAGGAAAACATTGTAAGGATTCAACATGTCTATGAGTTCTCCATAATGTTTCGAAAGATACATGAAGTCCGCCTGCACTAGCGTGATACACGATTGCCTAAACCTTCTAAAAATGAGAATAGTTTAGTGCTCAGTAATGGGACGGGTTTCATTCAATGTTGATGATGACTACAATAAAATTATGATCATGATTGGTAGATACCACTAATAGATAACGACACTGGACCACCAAAGCCAGAAATAGGCACTTATTAACATATTTCTGAGCCTTACAGTACTTTAGTAAGATATATAATTTTCACCAAACGTAACCGAAACTAAATTTAGACAGTATTATTATAAAATTTTCTGTTTGTTGTCTTTAATTAACAGAGTTACGAAATTCATCCTGGCTGTACAAACTAAACATTTTAGAAAGCCACTCATTAGGCTTTCAATTTCTTTCAATTACCAGGCAACAACAACGGAAGTATTATATTTTTATCGCTATGAACATAAACAAAATATATATTTTTACAGGATAGTACTTTGTTGCATCATAGGTTACTGAGAGGATGTTATGTATAGAGCGAAGTGGAGGAGAAAAATAAAGTAAACTGACTCCACCACCATGTGTGATATATAGCTAGGAAGAGTTAGAGTACTTTGTTGCATCAGCTAGGTCTAGGATTTCTTTATGGTTGGCGTATAAATATGTAACGGAAATGCGATATGGTGGAGTACACTTAGGTTTACTGGCCTTACTCATTATCAGCTAAGAAAAATAGTATAGTATAATATAATAGTAGAATAGAAAAATATAATAGTATTAAGTAAACAGACCAGTTACTGTTAATTTCTAGCATCTAGCATTCTTCATAACATATACATAATAATATATCATCGGTATAATGGTTTGTTTCGCCTTAAACCGAGACGCACATTCATCAGTACTGAAACAACATAGCATGCTTCAATTTGACGAGAAGGCTTTGCCACTAATACTGCACTCTTTGTTAAATTTCTATGTATAACTTTTTGCGCAATTTATAGTAGTGTATAAGTTCTTTTGGTAAACATTATTCATGATATTTGTTTCATTCAAATCATCCTCCTAGAATTATCACAGTTGCAAACCCGGGGTCCACTTACTAATCTAACTGGACTTAAGTGAGTATTAGTTTTTCCTCGGAGCGATTGCCTCTCTAAACTCCTTAACCCAAAGTGCAGTGCGATATTCCATGGTTTAGACTACTGTCAGTTTATTCAGAGCTACTGATTCCCTATAAAGACTGTCAAATACCTTCATGACAGCAGAGATCGACAGCTTAACGTGCTCTCAGAGGGACGTGACAAACGATAACTGAATCGGTTACTTACTAAAGGGACTAAGTCAAGCATACCTAATTTTACTGGAAGAACAAAAATATGTTAGTAAAAAAAAAATGAGGTAAGTATATTAAATTTTTATTTAAACAGATAAATTGAACCTATACGGACATAATAACGTAGAGATTATTTCTGTATCTGTTTTGAAAATAGTTATACTCATATAAAATTGTTTGACTTATTCCTTTTGGTACTTAAATGAAGTATTTGTGTTAAAAAATAATGTTTTATTAATGTTTAGGCCAATTTTCTATAATATTTTCATAATAGGCTTTATGTTCAGCTGAAATGTATTGCATTGTACGCTTGAGGTCTTCTATTTTATTAATGTTTAAAGGCACTGGCCTATCCTAAGGGTTTTGTGTTGGTATAGTAACAGTTTGAGTTTTATTCTTTCGTAAATCGAATGTAAAACAGCATTTATTTTAATATGACTTGAAAAAGTAATAAGCCTTGACAGTAAATCATTCCATCGTATTAAAATACTTTGTTTCGCGTACTTTGATGAAATTATCTCGAAAATCTTACTTAAAATAATTATGTTGTTACTTCACCAGTCTTATGACTTTATTACCTTTTGGCTAATTTTCTCACAACTTTGTGTACGTGAGCTGTGATATAAAGCGGCCAAATTGTAAATGTTTTACATTAAGCAACCCGCGCATCTTTTTAGGGTACCTACCAATCAGGTCCGCGTGGTGACGGATTAAGAATACGGAATGTCACCACCCCATATCATCCCATGGGTGTCGTAAGAGCCGACAGAGGGAGCATATTATGCAGAGAACAGCACTGTAAGAGAAGGAAAACTTGATACAAACCCTATACCAACCCGCTTGGCCAGCGTGGTATAGTAGGCCAATTCCTCCTTTCAAAGGAGAGGCCTAGTCCAGCAGTGGACTGTTAAAGGCTGATGATGATGAAATCGAATGTGTTTGTTCTCACTGCATTCCCAATTAAAGGCCCAGTAACTACCAGGCCTTTCATGTTTGAGGAGTACTCACACTCCATGAAGTTAGACACCAAAAATGTTGCTTGTTAGACCTTGGAATACTTCTTGATTGACTCCAAAAAATAGCATCCCTCTTATAAAATTTGCCCCACCAGTTTTTAAAGTCTAGTATGTCATTAGTATCAACCATAGATACTGTGATTTTTTTGTGGGCATTGCATATAAATTCACACACCTCCTTAGGCAGATAATACCTATCTCTTTGTTTTAAAACTTTTTCACGGTACCAAAGGACAGAAATGAGTGCCCTCTCACTGGGAAGCGGTGAACAATTTTATGGAAACGCCCTGTGTCTACCAGAGCCTGGCATAAACCTATCATCGTATGAGATTTTGACGTTGACATTCAACAGTCAGTGGTGCCAATATACCTAGTAACGAAAAGCAATAAGTCATTGACTTATGGACTTATTTATTTTTGTAAATTAATGAAAAAATGAAGTACCTACATTGAACAGGCAAATTAACTGGCTTATTTCTTTTCTTGAGTACAAATCAAGATCTACCTAAAACGAATCGAACTGCATCAAAATTTCCATATCCGAAAAATGCTGACTTATGGTAAATAATCGATTCAACTAAGAATTCAATACGCACATAACTCCAAAAAGTCAGTGGTGCGCGCCGTGGATTCGTCTCTGCATGGCAGTCTGTTAGTATCTTCACTAAGCTATCGCTGCTTATTTCATTCAAGTAATGAATGAAAATTTAAGTATAAACGATATTATAATTATAACAGTAAGAGACTTTATTCAGTAAGATCAAGATCCAACAAACTGAATGCCCGCGGCTACATTTTACGATGCTCGGGAGAATTGATAACACTACTACGTCTGGGCTTTATAGTATCTGCTACACAATATATTGCAGTTTTAGCTGCTCGTTGCTACAGTGTCATGTTGGGCATTCGAAGTGTTTAAAACATTTTGTCCTAATGTTGCCTGTGATAAAGATTATTAATATTTTCCAACAGGATGTTCCGTCTACTTGGAAAATATAAGCTATAAATATATACATAGCTAATATTTATTAAATTTATCTAAATGAATGTGTGGCTCGTCAGCAAACTGGTTGAATTACTTTTTAAATGTAAGTGAGTTATACCTAAGCACTGACCGTTGAGAATACTGTAAAGGTGCCATTTCGGTAACAATCAACAAAGCTTAAAATTATTAGCATTATTTTCTTAAACAAATCACCACAATTTTCAATTTGCCCTCTTTGATTACATGATACATAATACATACATGCTCTTGCTATACTGCTTACTGGAAATCAAACTAACAGATTGACAATATTATATCCTGCTACAAATATTTCACACTCTAGAGACAAGACATCAAATTAAATCAGTTCGAACAGGATTTAATTTTTAGCAAGTTCCATGATCTTGTGATCCTTGTTAAAAAATGTATACTACCACATCAAGTTCCAGGACAAAAATGTTCACTATTCATACGTTACGTCTCAATATACTCCCAGTCGTGCAAAACATAGAACAGAAAGCCGTAAACGTAACATGTCACCGAAATCTATCCCTCACTCTTCGACAAGAAACGTTCCACATCCAGAATACTACTTTACAAGTCCTTCAACTCTCCTACTATCGTCTAAATATATCGAAAGGACACTGTACTGACATGCTGAACGATTCATAAAAGGGGTGTGCTAAAACACAGAATGTACGATCTTACTTCAATAAAATTGAAAGGCGTTTTTACGAAGCGATGCCCTTTTTACCGCAAACTACCAATTTTATTGTACGTACGTTCAATTTATGTATACTAGTATAAAACTGTAACTGGGATGCGACTTTCATTGGCAATATATTTTCAATCGCTATTGGCTATATTGATTTCTTAAATTCGGGACAATTATTGTGATCATGAACTTTGTTTTATTTCTTAATTATTTTTTATCGTTATGGCTTTCTCAATCTAATCCTAATTTTGCAAAAATTATGCTTCGTTAGTCTTTTGGCTTGAAAAACAAGAGCGCTTTATGCATTGTTTTGTAAGGCTTTATGTTATATAATGTGCCCGAATAACTTTATCCCCAGAAGAGATGTTATTACTGATCTGACTATTTCAGCAACAAAGTAAAACAACACATGAAAAGCCAAGTTAACTTACTTATATAGTTGATTGAATCAGGCTTTACTTGACGAAACTCCATTGAACCTAATGGAAGGAAAGAGGAACCCACCACGCACCCTCGGATTGCCCACCCCAACTATTGCAATAGAAAAAGATTGACAATACTGAACTCCTCTAAAGACAAAGGATAAGGGATACATGGAATAATGCGGAAATGGATTCCAGGAAAATACCTGACGTGCAGTATCCCGCTCTATGCGCCGACTATGCTTAGACACGTGTTTCGCCTCTCCACGAGGCATCCTCAGGACCGATGGGCAACGACTGAGCTTAGGCTCAGCTCAGTTTTCCCCCAGATAAGGCGGCTCGATAATCTCCCTAATAGAATATTTGCAAGGTGGCGTAAAAAGTAATATTTTCTTTTTTGTAATTTCTTGACACTTTTGTCATCTCATTGTTTCTATTTGAAGTTTTTGACAATCTCAATTCTTGTTTTGTGAGTACTAGAATAATCAGAAAGTTTGCTCTTGCCTTGAAAATTTTATAAGTTTGAAATTGAGAAACTTATTTCCAGGCGTCTGTCTGCGAAATATGTAGGAGCCGTAAAATCGAATAGATGGGATTGCCTGACAGAACCCGATGACGGGCAGACACAACTGATAACGAAAACGTCAGGATCACGGAAGTTACTGAACTCAGTTGATAACAATGCCACCTTTGTGTCTGTATTATTGTGTATTCTCAAGAATTCAGACGATTTTATTTGCAGACGGTAGCATTCCATGCTGTGAATTGGAAAAGATAGATAACAGGATGTTCTAAAGATAGGGTGATGTTACACGGAGGCTTGAACAGTTTTAGGGTCATATCTTATTATAATATAAAAGCAAAATAAAAACTGTCGACAATAGTTGTTACTATACCACGCTGGCCTAACGGGTTGGTATAGGGTTTGTATCAAGTTTTCCTTCTCTTACAGTGCTGTTCTCTGCATAATAATTATGCTCCCTCTGTCTGTCTCTTAGGACACCCATGGGATGATATGGGGTGGTGACATTCCGTATTCTTAAATGGTCACCACACGGACCTGATTAGTAGGTACCCTAAAAAGATGCGTGGGTTGCTTAATGTAAAACATTTACAATTTGGCCGCTTTATATCACAGCTCACGTACACAAAGTTGTGAGAAAAATAGCGAAAAGGTAATAAAGTCATAAGACTGGTGAAGTAACAACATAATTATTTTATGTAAGATTTTCGAGATAATTTCATCAAAGTACGCGAAACAAAGTATTTTGATACGATGAAATGATTTACTGTCAAGGCTTATTACTTTTTCAAGTCATATTAAAATAAATGCTGTTTTATTTATATGAGGTAAATTGTACAATTTGCGTACATGTCGCGGGAAGTAGGATTTTAGGAAGTTGTTTTGAGACATCAGGCAATATGCGGGCGCATACGTAGGTCCCGTATAATGAATACTTACTCTCTACGATACTGGTAGGTATATATAGGTGCACTGAGATTGTGCAGAGCCATCTAGATTACTAAATGATAACTAAACCCAGAAGTTAATATTATTTTAATGTAATTTTAACTAAATAACCAGTAAAATATTATTTGCACTTGCTTGTAATTTTCTATTATTTAAATTGTGTTACATTTCTGTATTTACATATATTTCTTGACGCGGTATTGGTTTATATCGTCTTTAAATAGTTTTGTTAGCTTTCTCGCCCGCCATCATATTTTGGTAGTTTTATAACTAATTAAATTTATCAAGACGTTTTTCGACGCTTTAGCTTAGGTAACTGAAATTCTATAATGTTTCTTAATTATAAAAATTAATTGAAAGTTTACACATCAACAATATTAAATATTGCAATTAAAAGTAATGTTTTGATGTTGATACGGCGGCGGCCGCGCGCGGACATGACTGTCTTTCCTCGAACTTTCTATGTTGAGGTTCATTTCGAGAATATATTGCAGTGATCAGTGAATTTAACTAGTTTCATTTATGGTTCCTGGGGTGTCCTGACGAGTGAGGGTGCCCAGGCGCCGAAAGCAGCGGTGGGATATACACCCCCTAAGAGATTTCGGGATGTACGGTTGGCGCGGGTCAGATGCGTCTCTTGACTTGGCCGCCAATGCCACCATTACCAATGATGACCTGAAGACTGATGCGATAAGCGCTTAGTCTCCGATCAGGGTTGACTAGCGCCAAACACGGCTTGTGTTTGGCGCTAGTCAACCCTGATCGGAGACCACACGGTGTGTCGGAGTTATGGCGAGCACGTCTACACTTGCACGTGAGGCCACGTACGAGCGAGAGCGACTACGCCGGTCACCGGGGTGTGCTGTGGCGCGAACGTTGTTTTGCTCTGAGTTCTACTAGAGGTTGCAGATGCGGGTTGTTAATGCACTGACAGAGCTATTTATCCAGAGCTGATTTGATTAGAGTTTTTGATAAACATCCTTTAACATTTTATAAATTATGGTGCTTCTTTACATGATTACTTATTGCCCCCGTAAGGATTACCAGATAAACATTAAACAGTAAAAATTACGAACGTTACACCCCAAATAGAACTTATAGGTAAATGTTGTTTACCTACGTTTGGTACATAACAGTGCTACTGTGCTTATAGTCATGTTATGCCGTCGGGTGGGGCTGTTTATTAATCTTTAGACCATGTCTGAAACTTTCTGTAAAACTCGACATCAGAGATGGCCACACACTTATCTACACAAGAAAGAGAAAAAAGGCTTTGTTGTTATGTGGTTCTACTAATGTAATTATTAGTAAAGAACAGTATAACTGTTCTTTTCAAGTTGAAGCTCTGATATAGGTATGTAGATCCATTGTATAAATTACCTGATTTGCTTTCAGTTTAAATAAGCTAATTGATGTGCTGAATATGCATTCAATTGGTAGTCAATAGGTTATCTCAATGGTAAAACATTAAAGGAATCAAAACATTAAAACTAATATTTGTAAAGTTACAAAATAGGTTTTATTATATATTTGTGGACTCTGTAGGTGCCTACATGATTTTCTTTTAACATAATGTTGAAATTGTTAATGTCAACTTGGAGCTCAAGTTAAGGTAATATAATAACAGACAATGGAACCCAACATAATTATCTTAATATTTGTCATTTAATTTTATACCTGTATAGAAAGATTTGTACCAACAATGATGATAAGTCCTTGTTTAACCCAAACTACTAAAGATGAGATCAGGACAGTAGATTCCTTTATGGATATAGGCACTCATTTAGGTTCTATAATAGTCCACCTCTAAGCACATTAGGTTGAAAGTCTTAAGGCAGGTGACTGCTAATCTTTTATAAATACCAAGCTATAGTGTTATACTTGGTAAATACTATTTATATTATTTGTGTTTGGTATTTATTTTATTTGTGAGTTCATTTGTAAAGTTAGTGGCATCTATATTCAAGACTACGCCAGCAGCTACGCCTGCATTTTTTTTAAGTGTACCCGTTTTGGCCGATCCCGTGGGAATTTCGGGAAATCCCTTCTTAGTGCACCCCTACGGCCCCCAAGGAACATACATGCCAAATTTCAGCTTCCTTTGCCCAATAGTTTCAGCTGTAGCGTGTCTGTCAGTCAGTAAGTAACGCAAGGATTTTATATATTAAGATGACAATCATCAGTAAGTAACGCAAGGATTTTATATATTAAGTGATAAACCAATAAAATTTAGAGCCAACCTTATTGCTTAGCTCTTGTGGGATACAAGACAGTTAGGAATATGATTAATACGATAATGATAAGTAGGTTTAAAGAACATGATGTGAAAATCCATATCTCTTTTCCCATTTAGAAGTATTTATTCTTAGCAAATAAAAGTAATTGTATGGGACTACTCATGCTTTATTTCCAAGTCAGTTATGATTAGAGTGTGTTTGAGTTTATTTATTCAGATAAACAATTATTAATTGTGTATGAATTAATAAGAATAACATTAACATCACATGTTAATAGTTTAAAATGAATTTTAACATTATTTAGAAAAATCCCCATAAATATAATGTCAAATAAAACTATTGATATAAACACACCACCATATTCACTATACACATTAATAATAAAACAATACATAAAATTAAAGTTGAATTACCTAATGAAAGAGTTAATGTGTACAAATCATAAATAAAAACATTTATTCCAGAAAAGAAAAGTACATACATACATACATAGACTCACGCCTGCTTCCCCGAAGGGGTAGGCAGAGGCATATTAAACGCCCACTTTTCGCCAGTGTTTTGATCCCACGTAATAGGTGGCGAGCCTATTGCCGCTTATCGGGATATTTTGTTTGCCAAAGCCTCGTCCGTTGATCGGCAGGTGCACCACTTGCAGGTGAGGTTGGCTTGGGACCCGAAGTTCTTGGTGGGAACCCTATGCACCCTTGAAAAGAAAAGTCTATTTATATAAATAAATAAAATGTTGAATACCAATATCTGAATGTCTTTATTAACTTTTATATTATGGTTTATTGTAGTAAATTCCTTAACTGAGTGGAATCATTTAAAAAAATAAGAAAGCACTAATCTTGCTTTGAATACCAGTAAGTAGCTTGTAAATTTCTCTTTTATGACTCAATTGGCAAACAGTTCAACAATTTCACAGCTTGCACTATGCCTAAAAATATTCAATATTGGATTCAACTTGTTCTTACATGAGTAATAATTATAGCACTAGTATTTTCGAAATCCTTGAATCTGCAACATGGTTTGAAATAATTTCATATTTATGATGTTTGATGTGATATAACTTATTTTGAATATATTAAGTTTTAACTGTTTTATCAAAACTACAAATGGGTATCCTGATAACTTTATATTTGATTATCTAAAATGGCACTCTCAGACAGAACCTGAGAAAATTCAGTGTCTTTTGTATTTTACCTTATGTGTTAAATATGGGCTCCAACACTGTTGTAGCAAAGATAACTTACAGACCAACGCACGGGTTGAACATGCCTGATATATAGATATAGCTTAATAGGCCGCACCACTTTGCAAGAGTAGAATTTTTATTTCATCAACAGCTATGAAGGTTCATGGAACCAATACTTGGGTGGGAAATGTTGCCCACCACTTGTGACTTAGTGTGAAGAGAGGATGGACGAGCGGTCCTTTACTGATTTATATGTATGGATGACAATGGCCCACCCTTTTGACGTCGGTGGTTTCGTCTGTGGGCTACGTGCACAAATGCCGCATGAGTGCTGTACTAAGCTAGACTCTAGCATTATTTGCTAACCTTCGTTGCTGATCAACATCAACAATTGTATGAGCAGAATGACCGTATGGGCGGAGGAATCAATAGGACGTATTTGAAATTTATTTTTAGTTCTTTGTACTTCCACGACTGACAATGTGGGACCTATGTAATATTATAATTTGTGTTTTCTAAAATTGGGTTTTCTGTAATTGTTTTGTAATATTAAAATGAGTATTTTCTGGAATTGTGCTTTCTGCAATTAGGCTTTCTGTAATTGTCCTTTTGTGTTGTGTTAGTTTGTTTATTTATTTCATTCTTATCCAAAACATCCTTCCTCAAGTGCTGGCTGGCCACCACGCACATCCTTGTACCCCGGTCTTGTTGAGGGCTACATCCCAGGATGGCTGATGCCTGTTGTTTGTATGGCTACAGCCCAGGATGGGTGATGCCTGATGTTTGGATGGCTATAGCCCAGGAGGGGTGATGCCTGTTATTTGGATGGCTGAACTCGGGATTGGTGATGCCTGTAGTTTGTAAGGCTAGACCCGGATGGGTGATGCCTGTAGTTTGGAAGGCTAGACTCGGGACGAGTGATTGCCTGTTTAATATTGTAAACTATTTGTTTGAATAGTATGTTTATTAATATAAGAATCTGTTACCAATATTGAACTGTTCCTTGTGGTTCAGTTGTTGCTATCTGTTTTGTTAATTTTATGCAAGCTATAATTTACCTTTCGTTATTATTAACGAAAGGTAAATTATAGCTTTCATAAGAATTTCATGTTTACACACATAAGTGTGTAAACATGAAATTATAACTGAGATAACTGATAATATTGTATTGTCTGTTGATGTTAAACTTGTTTTCATTTCGTTTACACATTAAGTGCTTTGTTAAAGCTGTAATACTTGTTTATTGTGATCACTATATTAACTTGAAGTTTAAATCTAGAGAAGTATTGCTGATTTTGTATTGCTTACTGATACTACATTGGTAACTGACAGTAGGTGTCTGCTGACAACAGTTCACCGATAATAACTGTGTTAATGTCTAAACTGTTTTACTTTTTCGTTTATTCTATACTTTTGTACAATCTGTAATTCATTTTTGTATTGTAATTGTATGAGGATGTTATTGTGATAGTAACTGGAGGTGCTTGCTCTAGCATAATGTGACTGGATAAGATTATAACTACATATCTTAAAGACGCACACCAGTAATTTATCAATTACCCACTTGAATGTAGAGTCATAAAAAAATTATAATTTGTGATTTTGCAAGCGCAGAGAGCGCGCTTGTTGTCAGTATGACCATATGGGCGCACTGAGTTTGTGCAGAGCCATCTAGATGACTAAATGATAACTAAACCCGGATGTTAATATTATTTTAATGTAATTTTAACTAAATAACCAGTAAAATATTTATTTATTTTATGGATCTTCAACAAGAATTACACTATGCATTCATAATAAGTACGAAAAAAAACACAGATCTGGTGTATTCTTAATTACATAAGACCACAACATGCTCATAAGTCTAACAATATGGAAGGAAGATAATAAATGTCAAGGCTCATAAGATAATTTATGTCAAGGCTTATTAAAATAAAAATAAAATAAAATTAAAAAAATATTAAAGGTTAAGAAAAAAAAACACTAAATCAAATTCATGAGGTAGATTCAATTACAGTAACAAATTAATACATTAAAAATCATTTTATGGAGTTCAACAATTTGCATTTATTAAATTATTAAAAATAAAATAGAATCCGTTAATTAGATCCAATTCAGTTCATTCATTCATTGACATTCTTTTGAATTACTTAGATTGACTAAATTCACTAAATTAAAGTCATTATTATATATACGTCAAATGAAATTAAATTATAATAAAATTGCCATAAATTGAAACTTAATAAATAAATAGATAGATAATTACACAAGTCAGTTACATTGAAGTCAGCTGTTCATTAAAAAGAAATTTAAAATGTCCTACAGTATTACTGAAGATGTCTATAGCGTTAGATCTACTTGAAATATCATTATAGAGGTTTGTCATCCTAACTATTGGTGAGTCCTTACCAAGATTTGTGCGACAGCGGGGAGCTTGTGAGATGAGCAGTGAACCTGGATAACATGGTAATCTGCTAGGTACATTAATATAGAATTTACTACGGAGACTCGGACAGACAATCTTATTATTGAACAACTTGTAGATGAACACCACATCAGAAATTTTGCGGCGGGTCTCAAGGAATGCGAGTTTGAAATAACTGAGTCGACCAGCGTATGACCTCAATGAATTTAAAACTTTATTTCTGTAGGTTAAGTGATATACAAGTCTTTTTTGTATCTTTTTAATTCTAGTGGTGTGCACTTGGTATGTTGGGTTCCATACAGTACTACAGTATTCTAGCCTGCTTTGCACAAAGATGTTATACAGAAGCATTGTTGTGGATGGATGCTTAAATTCCTTAGAATTTCTCAAAACAAACCCAAGGGCTTTATAAGCACTTGTTAAAGTCTTATCGATATGTTCAGTAAATCGCAACTGACTGTCCAAATATACACCCAGATCTCTAATAATATTTAATTCCTTCTCAACTTCATTATCTATTTGGTAAGTAGATTCTGTTTTATTACGTTTTCTCGTAAACTTTATGTGATTGCATTTTGATCAATTATTATTCACGTATTATTTGATCACGTATTTATTCGATAAATACATTTTGTTTTGATCTCACCGTTCCTTTGGTCTATGTCTTCTTGCAACAGAGAGACATCACTTTCGTTTTTGATTATCCGAATTATTTTCAAATCGTCTGGATAAAGATTTGGCACTAAATTTTTAAATACAAGTGGTATATCATTTATAAAAACGTTAAAGAGCAAGGTTCCTAGATTGGAGCCTTGAGGTACGCCAGATGTTGCAATAAATGGCTCAGACTCTGCCTCATCCACAACCACTGATGATGGTCTAGATTCCAAATACGACTGACACCAATCCAAACCGCTGCTCGCAATGCCCATCAACTGCAACTTATCGACCAGTATTTTATGATTAACCCTGTCGAAGGCCTTTGAAAAATCAGTATAATTATATTGCATCTATCTGCAGACCCTGACCTACTTAGGTAGCTATATTGGTGACATAATCAACAAGATTTGTGTTGGTTGACTACTTTTTACTATAAAACCATGCTGACTAGGAGACAGGTAATTTTTAATATGGTTATAAAATATAGGATATACGATTGATTCAAAAACCTTCGACAAGGTTGAAAGAATTGAAATGGGACGATAATTTGCAATCCGATCACGTTCGCCGCCATTGTGTATAGGTACAATTCTAGCCTGCTTCCACATGAAAGGCAATGTGCCCAGCCTTAGCAATGTATTATAGATAGTTGCCAACGGGGCCGCTAAGGAGCATGCACAACGGGAAAAGAAAAGAGGAGGAATATTATCAGGTCCAGCTCCCTTCGATAGGTCAAGCTGAGACAGCTTCTTATAGACATCATTAGATGATATTGAGAAGTCACATAATACCGGTATACAAGAGTTGCCCAAGCTATTATGATATGGTAATTCGTCAACTACATTATGTCCTTCTATAGGGTCATAAACAGAACCAAAATGTTCTGCAAACAAATTAGAAATATCTTTGGGGGTATTCGCAGGGTCATTACTGATGGGTATTTAGATTCTGCATCTTTGCGAAGATTTTAATGTGGGTCCAAAAATATTTAGGATGGTTTTTGATTGCATGTTCCGCTTTTGCTATGTATGATTTATAACAGTGTTTGATAAGCCGTTTACAATCTTTCCTTAATGAATTAAATTCTATGATATCCAAAGGATTTTTATATTTTTGTGCAATTTCAGTTTCTGTTTTAGCAGTTTATTTAGTTCTTGGGAATACCATATGGGGTATTTACCTCGAGAGTAAATATTTTTGGGAACATGTTTTTCAATAGCATCCTGACAATAGCATAAAATCTGTCGACCATAGAGTTAATATTATCAGTTTTTGAACACAACGTATCTCTCCAATTAATTGTGTTTAGCAACTCCACGATAGCGTCGTAGTTAGCCTTATAAAAGTTATGTGTTTTTATAATTTTCGGTTTAGTTTTAGTATTGATCGGTAAAACAGGTTCAATTTCTAGGGCTGGATGATATTTGTCAATTTTCCTAAGTGAATATTAGATAATACTAAGTCAACGGTCTTGTGTTGAACATTTTTGATATTATTAAAGTAATGAAATTTGATATAAGTTCTTTGATGTGACTAGAACTGCCCTCGAATACCGTTGGTCCACTTTCTGGACATTGCAAGAAATCCCATTCGACGGAGCTCATGTTAAAGTCGTCAACCAATAAAGTAGGACCATTAGTATCCGCATGTATCACAGCGTTGCAGTTTTCCAAGAAAGTTTCACACATGTTACTATTTACGGGGGGTGATAAATAGGCAGCACATAAGTTTAAAGGCATAGTTTTATTTTTGGTTTGGGACTGTAAATGTATGACCACCCACAAATCTTCATAAGCGCTCTCCCATTTATATACACGATTTGATTTCAATTTATTTGAAATTGCTATTAATACGCCTTCTCCGGATTTTTTACGGTAAGAAATACTAGAGGTCTCCTGGTCTCTTCTATAAACTGTAAACGTGCTATCAAAAATTTCCGAACTAAAGATGCCATCACATAGCCAAGTTTCAGTAAGGATATAGACATCGTACACATTGTTATAAAGCCGTGTGGTTGACGGCAAAGAATACAAGTGTCACCACCCCCTATCTTCCCGTGGGTGTCGTAAGAGGCGACTAAGGGATACACGATGCAAATACCATATTTGCGTAGAGACGGAAAACTCGACATCAAACCCTATACGACTGCCTCGTTGGTCTCGCGGCATAAATGTGCGCGTGGGATCGGGAGGTCCCGGGTTCGATTCCTGGGCCGGGCAGTGTTATTGGGTTTTTCTGTCACGAAATTCTCAGTAGCAGTACGGAGTCTGGAAAAGTGCCCGGTACGGCAATAGGCTCGCCCCTTATTACGTGGGACTAAAGTATATCTGGCGAAAAGTGGGTGTAGAAATATACCTCTGCCTACCCCTTCGGGGATGAAAGGCGTGACGATATGTATGTATGTATGTAAGTAACAAGTAACAAGTTCTGATTATTTGATAATACTTTTTTTTGTATTTATTATTGCAATCTGTTAAGATAACATTCAGCAAATGGTTAAGGATTTCCGACAAGACTTGGAGGGCAGGCAGTCCAGTGACGTTTGCCCTTATTTTATAAATCTCCCCTATAGATCTCCAGGTATCTTTCTCTTCAGTCGCTTGAACTTAACGTCATGTTTCATTAAGTTCTTTGCTAGAACATTTGGGTGATTTTCCAGTCTTTTCTTATAGCTTATCATTGCCTGTTTAACCTCATCTTTGATGATTCTTATTTGAAGATCATGGTGCAGTTGCTGATTTGTTATATACCACGGAGCATTAACAATAAGTCTGAGCATTTTAGATTGAAATCTTTGAAGGATCTCTATATTAGAGCTTGAGGCGGTTCCCCACAGTTGTATACCATAGCATCAGACAGGTTTTAGGATACTTTTATACAATAGAAACTTATTTTCAAGCGACAGCTGCGACTTGTTGTTAAAAAGCCAGTACATTTTTCTGAGTTGAATGCCTAGGGCCTTGCGTTTAGTAAATATATGCTTTCTCCAGGTAAGACGACTATCTAAGTGAATTCCTAAGTATTTGGTTTCTTTTGCTTGGGGAATTTCAACATGATTAAGTGATATTGGCGGACAAGTGCCGTGTCTAATGGCAAATGTTACTTGTACTGATTTAGTCTCATTGGCTTTAATTCGCCAGGTGGCTAACCATTCTGTGATATGGCCTAAGCAGTTTTGGAGCTTTTGGCTTGCCCTTAATGGATCCTCATCGACTGTTAAGACCGCTGTGTCGTCAGCAAATGTACCAACTACTACGCCATCTGTCATAGGTAGATCAGAAGTATAGAGTAGGTACAAAGTTGGGCCAAGTACACTTCCCTGAGGGACTCCTGCGTGGATGCTGTGTAGGCTAGTTAAGTGTTCCCCTTGTTTGACGAAGTAGAACGTATCAGAAAGGTATGATTTCAGGAAGATGTAGTAATTTGCCGGGAGATGAGTTTTTATTTTACTAAGGAGTCCTTCGTGCCAAACTCTATCAAAGGCTTGAGAAATATCCAAAAAGGCCGCACAGCAATATTTCTTATTGTCATACGCTGTATGGATGTTTTCAACCAGCCGATGGAGCTGTCCAATCGTACTATGCTTCTCTCTGAAGCCAAATTTATGGTTGGGTATTATTTTAGCATCTTTTATTACAAACTTCAATCGCTTTAAGAAGATGATTTCCATGACCTTGGACAGAACAGGCAACAGGCTGATTGGCCTATATAAGGTCACTTCTTCCGGTGGCTTCCCAGGTTTTGGTATCGTTTTGATCTGGGCTACCTTACATTGCTGTGGGAAAATACCCCTTTTCAATATACAGTTAAACAGGTATGTCAAATAACGAAAGGAGCGTTAGGTACAAAAACCTCATCTAGATGAAGGGCGAAGGCTTCTCCTTTCTCTTTGTCACTTTTAGCCCAGGACTCATCTTTTTTTCGTATAGGTGGTGTAGAATTGGTGGGTATTTTGAGCTTATTTAAAGCTTTCCATAGCGAATAGTCGCTATTAGCCGTGGCGTCTAGGTTGCGTAAATGGTTTTGAATTTTCATTTCTTACTCTATGTAGTAGATTTTTAAGTTTAGCTGTCAGGTGATTAAAATGAGTTTTGTCGCCATGGAATCTAGTGACTTCTCAGCCACTAATTCACGAACAGATTTGGAGCAATCATATTTCATATGATGCTTACTAACAGGGGTGCTATTCCATGCTGCATTTTGAACACACATATTGAAGTGTTCAACCGCTGTCATAACATCCTCTTGGTTTTTCAGAGGCAATTTATGTTCAGATCCGTTTCTACCAGAGAACGGAACATATCCCAATTGGTGTTGGGTCTATGTAGTCTCGGTGTAGGCTCTACAAGATCTAATTTACGAGAAACTTCTGTTAACACAGCTTTATGATCGGATGAGAGGTCTTGATTGGATGTACATTTGAAGCAATTGGGAGGAATCCCTTTTACAACACTAAAGTCCACCATCTGGAATCTTTTTAGGATCTGTGGGCCAGTATCTTGGCTCTCCACTTGACACCGTATTTAGGTGTAAACTGTTTAGAGCTGCCTGAAGTTGTCTTCCCTTAGGAGTTGTTAAGCGAGAGCCCCAGATAGTGTTTTTGGAGTTATAGTCGCCACCGGCAATAAATCTTGGTCCAAGAGTTTGGAAGAAACGAATATAGTCCTCTTTCTTGATCTGATGTTTTCGTGGAGAATAAAGTGCGGTTACAGTAAGGTGGCCCTGCCAGTCCTCAACAACTACACTCGTGGCTTGTATTTCAGGGGTTTTGAACGCCTCTGCCTCATGGTGCCTAATATTATTCTTTATAATAATCGCAGACCCCCCATGTGCCGTTCCATCCGGATGCATTGTTTGATAGAAGGAGTAGTCCTAAATTTTCAGGTAATGTCTGTTGGTAAAATGAGTTTCTGAAACTAAAAGGATATCTATTTTGTTTAATTTTAAGAATGTCTCCACTTTGGGGACTTGGTGTGAGAGCCCATTGGCATTCCAAAGGGCTTGGTTTACTAGTGACTTCAATTTATCAAGAATATTCACAGTAATTGATATCGAGGTGTTGTCTTTCTTCAAGAGAATTCTGCCATTACGCACCCAGATATATTAATAACCTAGTTATTTTGAACGAATGCGTGCAGCTGCATGAATTGCCTTATTTTCCGCAGTGAGATGCTCTACAATGAGGACAGGTAGTGGCTTTCCTATCCTTCGGTGGCGATTCCTAGATGACCTGTGTTCAGCTTTGCGTCTGTAGGTTTATTTTTGTTGAACTTTATCACAGCGGCAAGGAAGTTGTCACGCAGCCGAGGGGTGATAAATTTTACAAGAATTGTTCTCGGTCTCTTACTTTGCGGATCTTTTTTGGTGATTCTTGTACAATGCGCTATGTCACTGTCCTTCACATCGCAATTAATGACCTTACCTTGCTGTTGTATGATTGTCAAAAGGTTTTCACACCGATATTCTGGTACACATTGCAGTTTAATATTATTAGCACGAGCGTGCTGCTCCATTAGATTCATGCGGCTGGTGATGTCATCAACGGAACCGCGAAGCTCTGCGTTTTCCTTTTCAAGGTTTTGGATTTGTGTGGTTTTCTCCAATAAAGTATTTTTCTAGTCCTCGTATTGATCGTTGAAGAACGTTAGTGATTGTTGAAAACCGACAATAATGTCGTTAATTCTACCAACATGTTCGTTCATAATTTTCTGGACAGTAACCTGTATGGCGCGATCTAGCTCTTGCCTAATAATTTCTCTTAGAGTGTTACTATTGATCTCCGTTAGTAGTTTATTGCAGTCTTGATCGGAGGCAAAATGTTTTGGTTGTTTGGTACGCAAAGTTACGTTGGTGTCAGTGGGTGAAGTCTAACGGTTTTGTTTTGTAGCACTATCTAACTGAGTAGGTCGTAATACCCCCGGTATTGGTATTGTCACCTTTTGGTAGCTTATTCAAACACTCGGGGCATTTCCATGTATTTATGCAATCCACATTCATTGCTTTAAAACGCTTTTCAGTTACGTTTACGCATAGCAAATCATACCAATTGTGACATATATTGCATTGCAAACCTTCTTTACTTTTAAAAGTATTTGTACAACCAGCACAAGTTTTTGTCGACATGATTTATGATTTGCGCTTTTGAGTGTCTGGAATGCGCTCTCTCGCACTTTAAGCAGGTAACTTTAGCCCGTGATGTTACTGGAATGCGCTCGTGTTATTCGCGATTAGGTTGGTAGCACTGCGTCATTAAATGTCCGAATGTCACAAATGTCACTTTTAGTGATAATTGAAAACAGCTAACGACTTTTTAAGATTAAAAAAGTTTTATTCAAAGGATCCAGCAACTTTCGGGCACCGATGCCATAGAACTCGGTTTGTATATTGTGCAGTTTTGTGAATAATTACTATTCTTGTGTTCACTAGGCCACATAAGCACTGTTATTAGTTTTTATTTAATCACTTCCATTCACCAGTACTCTCGCAATAAACTGTTTTTTATGGTAACTAAAATTGTCGCAAACGTTATCACTGAGTAATTAGGTATTTTTAAGTACAGTGAGGCAACTTAAAACAACAAATAAACAGTTTTGTTAGCTATATAACCTTTAAATACGGAGCTATTGTTTGTTATCACTTTGACAGATTTCAGTTGCTTGTAATTAATATTATATAAATTGTGTTACATTTCTGTATTTACATATATTCTTGACGCAGTATTGGTTTATATAGTCTTTAAATAGTTTTGTTACCTTTCTCGCCCGCCATCATATTTTGGTAGTTTTATAACTAATTAAGTTTATCAAGACGTATTTCGACGCTTTAGCTAAGGTAACTCAAATTCTATATTGTTTCTTAATTATAATAATTCTGTTAGGCGCATCAAACTTTTGTCCCTAGCAGTATCTATGTAAGTTTTTGCTAGCTTAAAAATCACTGGCTTTCCGAACAACCCTGTCTTCCCCAAGGGTGAAATATCAAAAAATCATTACATATAAGTGACGCCTTAAAAGCAATCTACTGTCAAAATCCCATGTTTCTAGCTTCAGTAGTTTGGGCACTGTGATGAAATGTTAGTATGGGCAAAAGGTTTTATAAGTATAACAAGTATTTTTTTATAGATTATTAAAAATCAAACCAGATATGACAAAAACTCAGCTTTTCTGCAGAACAACTGCCGTCTGACCTCCACAGCTCAAACAGATAGCGGTATGCCATGATTTCCACCAGTATCCGTATATTTGAGGGTACTATCTCCCCGTTATGACTGTTGTTCGTGTAAATGTTCATGACAGGCAGGTCCAACGGTATAAATTAACTACGCACATAACTTCAAAAAGGCAGTGTTACGCGCCGTAGATTTGAAACTCATACCCTCTACATGGCAGTCTGTTGGTATCTCTACTAGCCTATCCAGCAGCAAGATAAAGCAATATGAATAACAGAAAATCAATTATGCAGGTTAAGATAATAAAAATAATTATTCTGTACATACTTACTGACTTATCGCCTCGACAGCAAGACTTGAAATGGGTTTAGCCCATTATTCAGCCACTCGGATGATCTTCCTTCCTATTAGTCGTCAAGCGTACAAGACACTGGGCTCGCGGCGCACCGCAGTTAATGGCTCATCGTCTGTGGAGACGCGCTATTTATTTGTGGGTCTATAAACCCCACCTGTACTAAAATAGATGATCTTTCTAATAATACTTCTCCTCCATATTTCATCAAAAGAACTAACATATCAGGCAAACTAAATAAATAGGGCACCAATTAATTAATGTACAAAATTTGCCGCTGGCAAGTTTCCTGCTTGCGGTAACAACTTTGTTTCTCCTTGTAATGAATGCTACCACGCAACTTGTTTCTCTCGTGTAGGATAGGGTAACCATATGTTTTAGTTGGCTGCATTCAGCGTAGTTTCGAAATTATCTCAGTTAACTACCGCTTGTTCGTTCGTGTATTAACTTGGAGGCGTGAAGTGTATAAATGCGAATATTTAGACTCAATGGGCATGGATGGATGACTGTTTTGATTGATATAGTATATATTGATATTTGCAGCGCGTGCTATGTGAGGAACTAGTGCGACGTGATGTTTTGGTTCCAAAAACCTGTCAGTACGTCTGGGGCTCTTGTGGAAGTTTAGCTGACGCTTTTTGCATCGCGTTGTAAGCTGTTGCACATGTATATGTACTTTATCGACGGATGATCCATGTGTTTCATGCTTCTGATTCAGCATGTCAATCTTTATTTGTCTGGAATAGCGGTATTTATGCAGACGTCTACACTACTATACTAGCTAGTCTATACTACCAATTTAAGCTATAAAATTATATTTTGAAGAAGCTTTCATTACAATTTCCCGATGTGGCAGTCGCATCTATAACAGTTTGACAAGTTATAATATATACGTAGTAGTTTGTGTAGCTGTCGTTTCAGCCAAATTCCAAAGCTTTATATAATAGCACAATAACAAATTACAAAGACATTATTACCTAATGTATTTACCATTTGTACGCCGAAAAATACCTAGAAGCACGTTTATCTTGTCGAAAGTCTATAAATTGTTCTAACGTATGGATGTACGTTCACATCGATTTCATCCAATAGATGTTTCATCAAGATCGCGGATTAAATGGGCCGATTCTGCTGGTAACTGTCAGACAGATTACACCTTAATATCTATATTTTTATTAAACTACCACTGTAAAACACATAAAGCACGATTAGAAGCGGTACATTACACATGTTGTAATGGAAACAAAAATATAAAAGAGAAAAATAGCTTTATTTTGATACATCACAGTGAGAAACAGCAATTATAAGGTCTTGGTCCAGACGAATAGCCCGCTAGTAAGCGATCACTGCCTCCCAAGTACACAAGTAACACCAGTGGAGTCACAAGTGCGTTGCCGCCTTTTGGGTTGGTAAACGGATAGGGAATGGATCCCGCACTCTCACTCCCAGAACGAAACGCAACAGTAGGTATACTGTTACTTTTCTTTGAGACAGACAGGAGAAGTGCTACCCGTACTTCCCAAATCGAACTGGCCAGTTCATGTTGAAATCAGCAAGGCTCTACTTCTTATAATTTGGATCAAAGTAATATATGCTTGACAAAATTATTTCAATTAAAAAAATATTGAACTTAACAACTATCAGCTAGTGAACAGTTAAAAAAGTATTGTACTCTTGAAATTCATATTAGCGGATCCTATCAGATTGGGACTAAAAGCTCATAACCATGGACTGCCGAGACCATCGTCTCGACAGTCCGTACGTAACGGACTGCCGAGACGATGGTCTCGGGTTCGATCCCCAGGTACCCCGTGCACACACCTCTGACGTTTCGAAGTTATGTGTGTATTAAATTAATAATGGTAATTATCGCTCGCTTAATAATGTGCCCGGTAGATGGCAACAGGCTCGCCCCATATTACATTGGGACCAAAACATAACTGGCGAAAAGTGGGTGTGTAATACACCTCTGCTTACCCTTTCGGGGATAAAATGCGTGAAGTTATGTTATTTTAACGATCCCTAATGTTATAAAAGTAACAAAAAGAAATCGAAACAGCACGAAAAAGGTAAGATAACCAGGCTTTTAGTAAAATGTATTTATGCAGATTTTCAGGACAAATTTCTGGCCTAACACATTGAAAAACCTTGTGAAAAAGTATAATGATGGTGGTTCGGCGTTACACCGAAACCGTAGGGTTCTAGGCGACTTGGAGCAGGAAAATGGACTGTATTAGGGCGAGTTCTGGGTCGCCTAGAAAGGAATAAGGGAAGAGGAGATGGATACGCTAAGGGGTGATTGAGTGGGTATAGGATATTTCAAGGATGGAGGGCACCTACCTTATACAACCTTTTTCGTTTCCGTAGGGCAGTCTCCCGGTGGTTTCGTGATGCTGCTGCTTGGTTTCATTTCAATTCACCATTCGCGAGCGGGTTTTCCTTGGTGGAAGCGGTAATAAATCACATACAACGGTGCGGCGCGGTACGGTATCGAGACGGCGTTCTCAGCGAGAGGAATGTTCTCGACTGTCACTCGCGTCCACGATCGCGTCGACGAATCAGGCGAAGGCAGTGCCTCTTCCAGGGAGTGGGATAGAGCGGGACGGAAATATGGTATCGCTCGCACTAGACGTGGAACGATTGATCTTGATGCGATTTGTTATAGATAGGAAGGTAGATGGCGCTACCATATCCCCCCGGCCCTAAAGGGTTGCCTTTAAGAAAAATAGAATTGAACTTAGCTATTTTGGGTGTACTACCGCATAACCCATCAATAGGCTAAGACAGCGATATGACAATAAAATTAATCTAAATTAACTTTAGCGAAAACTACAAACGCAATAATAGCGAAAACTACTTACTAAATACTTAAACTAAGAGGTAGGTCCAACTTCAGGCTAGATCTCACTGAGTTGGAAGCGGACGCGAGTTGATCAGTGCCTCGACTTGTGCAAGGACAGTTAAAGGCTCTTCGTAAGAGAGGATCTGTTGACCTATAACTTTGAAGAGATGCGTTTTAATTACTTTGACCATGCTTGCCCAACATCCACCGAAATGTGGTGATGCTGGTGGAATAAACTTCCAGTCAATATGATCTATGGAGAGTTCTTCCTGAAGACGAGTACGATAACTCGCGACGTGATTGAAACAAGTAGCGGGAACAAGTTCAATCAATTTACTAACGCGGTTGGCGACAAAAGTCTGCCAGCGGTGAGGAGCAGAATAAATCCAAGCGAGCACTACCTTGGAGTCGGAAAATGCGTATATTTATTAATAGAGTAGTGGGGCAAAACTGTGTCTTGAACCTTGTGGAGCAACTGAGACAGCAGAAGGGCCGCGCACAACTCCAGTCTTGCAACCGAAATGGTTTAACAGGCGAGACCTTAGACTTGGCACAAACTAAGTGCACCGAGTAGTTAGAACCAATGCGGACTTGCAGACATACGACTCCGCCGTAAGCACGCTCGCTGGCGTCAGCGAAACCTGTTAAGTTGATGGTACATCCATCTACCAACCCAAGATGACGCGGAATAGTAATTTGATTGAGCGCGGTAAGCTCAATACAAACTGGCCCCAAGCGGCGACGATATGGTCAGGGGGTGTTTCATCCCACTCACACTTTGATAGCCAAAGCTCTTTGATCAAGAGCTTGGCGTACAAAATTGTGGGAGCCACAAAACCCATTATGTCCCATAGTCGAGCCACTGTGGACAGCATAGTGCGTTTGGTGCACTTATCATCTGGTGGTGAGACGTCAAACCGAAAACTATCACAGGATTTGTCCCAGTGTAAACCGAGAACCTTATGCGGTACAGACTTCTCAGACACAATGTCTGGAGAAGCTTTATGAGAATCTGGTATGCGTGCGAGAACCTCCTTAGAGTTGCTTGTCCATTTGACAAGATCAAACTGGCCTCGCTTGAAAAGCTGAATAAGCTCTTCACAAAGCGAAATTGCTAGCGGAGCGGATATGACACTACAGGCAATGTCATCCATGTACAAAGCGGAAGTGGCAACAGCCGCTGCGGCGGGAAAGTGATCGCCTTCATCAGCGATCAACTGGCGAACAACTCGTAACGCGTGATATGGGCTTGACTTGAGTCCAAAGCAAACACGATTGAACTGATACACAGATAAAGGTTCTTTCTTGTCAAAACGATAAAAGACCCGTTGAAATCTACGGTCAGATTCGCGAACGCCGATATTGAGGAACATTTGGCGGCAATCAGCTGACAGAGCGATTTGGAAAAGACGAAACTTTATTATGATGTTAAATAAATCACCCTGTAGATTGGGGCCGGCATGCAAAATGTCATTAATCGACTGACCCGATGTAGTCTTACAACTAGCGTCTAAAACCACACGAAGTTTAGTAGAGGTTTTATCTTCGCGAACTACGCCGTGATGCGGGATATAATATGAGGGCAGAGAGTTGCCCTCGTTGTTTACAACTACACTCAAAAAACCTTTATCTATGTAGTCACGAATGACGTCATTATAGGCGCTGCGTAACTTAGGTGATGCATCAAGTTTACGTTCCAAACAATGGAAACGTCTGAGCGCAGCAGCATACGAGTCGCCTAACGAATAAGGGTCACCACAGAATGGCAACGCCACAACGTATCTGCCACTGTCGTCACGAACAGTGGTAGCGCGGAAATACTCTTCACACTCGAGTTCTTTACGGCTCATCGAGGGCGGTGCGGTAACCTCTTCAAGCTCCCAAAATCGCTTGAGAAGAGAGTCAATATTGTTTTCTTGAAGAACAGAACAACAGCAAGACGTAACGTATTGAGAAGTATGTAATGTAGGTACGGTACCCATAATCACATACCCGAATACCGTCTCAATAGCGGGCGGTAAGTTATTTTGCTCACTACGTACCACTTTAGTAAGTAGCAAGTGCGGGAATATTGCGGCTCCGATCAAAACATCAATGTCTGCCGGATTCGCAAACTCCGAATCCGCTAGTGGTAATGACTCGAGATGTGTGAGGAGCGACACGTCCACATTAGCGTTTGGCAACGTGTCCGTAATACGTTCCACGATAAGCGAAGAAATGTTAAAATTAATGTCCCTATTAAAACGCGAATGTATTTTAATATCTACGGAACCTTTGCAATGTTTTTCTGACCCGCCTATCCCTCGGATTATTGAGTTCGTATTTTTAAAGTTATTCCATAATCCGAGGCGTTTGAATAATTCTAACGTTATTAAATTGGTCTGAGATGCGCTATCTAGCAGACAACGTACCATGTGCGGCGACCCATTGACATCACATATGATAACTTGCGCTGTCGCTAACAGAACAGTCTTAGACGCCATACATGGCGGCCTAGCACTGCTCTGATCACTACAAGCGCGCGAAGGCCGTCCGCGCGTGCGTGCCGCCCGCGCAATGGATGTCGTACACAACGATATCTCATTATTGCGAGGCGTGGAAGGCGCAGCTACCGTGTTCTGCACTTGCGACGTACTCGTAAGTGTGTCAAGGTTAGCGGCTTGACTTGACAACCGGTTATTTTTATCGAAATGTAACAGTGTATGATGTTTTTGTTTACACGTGCGACATCTCGTTCTACTGGAACAATTACTCGTTTTATGTTTTATGCTTAAGCAATTAATGCAAGCTTTGTTATCTTTTACGCTTTTAAAACGAGCAATTGGATTTAAATCATTAAAGGTGGGACACTTATAGTAATGTTCGTGCACTATATTACTGCATAGACACTTCTGTGAATTATTACTATTAGATTCCGAACATGTTACGTAAGATTGTGGATTAGGGACCGAGTTATTATTACTATTTCGCGATTTATTCAACCTTTGTTTGTTGTTGTTAGTGTTAGACGGGCCAGGTGAACCAGATTGCGTATTATGAAATATTCGGCACTGATCTTTGATGAACGAAATAAAACTATCTAGTGTAGGTATTTTATTATTGCGTTCCGTCATCTCGAATGCGCGAATTGTATCAGTGTCAAACTTTTTTAAAGCGAGTTGAAGCAACATAAAGTCGGAAAGATCTTCTATCTTTAAGTTTTTAAGAGAATTAACTGCGGTAACAAAGTTGTCTATAAACAGCTGGAAATTCGAGACAGACGCGTTGCCGGACAGTTTGAGATTTAAAGCTTGGTCAAAGTACGTAGACGCTAGGACGCGCGTGTCCTGATATCTGTCAAGTAGTGACTGAAATATGACCTGATAATTCTCAGCACTGGGTGTGACACCTGCAAATACGGACTGGGCCTTCGGTGACAGTTTACCTATTAAATAGTACAATCTGTCAGCATCTGTCAGAGAACCATTATCGTGCACCGTAGACTTAAAACTCGCATAGAATAACGGCCAATTTCGTATATCTCCGTCAAACGACATAATCTCGATTGGCGGTAATCTCGGTTTGCGGGCAACGGGCTCTGCTGAACATTTACCCTCCAATTGCGATTGTATACGCTTAATAATACAATAAAGATCTTCGAATGAGATATACGCCTGATAGTTCGGTTTTTCATCAGGATTGATAGAAAGTAATCTTGCGTTATAATCGTCTAACAACTTATGAAAATCTGTTCGAATACTATCTACTGTTATACAATAACTGAGAAATGCTTCGCTATTACTGTCAGACATAGATGCGGTTTTTGATCGTTCATAGATATTTTGAATGCGCTCAAATGAAATATTGCGTTTTGCTTCTAAGATTGTCATCTCTTTGTCTTCCGACACGCGTGACTTCTTTTGTTGTGACATGCTTACGTAAGTATAAGCTAATGAGAACGAAACAAAATAAGAATATCTAATGTATCTATTATTTTACCTAAGTAGGCTAAGTAGGCAACACTTTAGAGCTGAGGAACTAAAAGTTGCTTGAAATATGAGATTTATAAGACAACTATGATAGTTCTAGAATTAATAATTTAATAAGTAGGTAGCTACATAAAAGTTTACCTACTGATGCGGGCGGAAATAACCATGTGACGGTTATGTGAATATATTAGGAGTATAGCTAGGTGCTATAACTGCCTAGGTATAGCGGTATAACGTATAAAAACGTAAATGAATCCGGCTCGAAGGACCAAAAAAATGGTTCGGCGTTACACCGAAACCGTAGGGTTCAAGGCGACTTGGAGCAGGAAAATGGACTGTATTAGGGCGAGTTCTGGGTCGCCTAGAAAGGAATAAGGGAAGAGGAGATGGATACGCTAAGGGGTGATTGAGTGGGTATAGGATATTTCAAGGATGGAGGGCACCTACCTTATACAACCTTCTTCGTTTCCGTAGGGCAGTCTCCTGGTGGTTTCGTGATGCAGCTGCTTGGTTTCACTTCAATTAACCATTCGCGAGCGGGTTTTCCTTGGTGGAAGCGGTAATAAATCACATACAACGGTGCGGCGCGGTACGGTATCGAGACGGCGTTCTCAGCGAGAGGAATGTTCTCGACTGTCACTCGCGTCCACGATCGCGTCGACGAATCAGGCGAAGGCTGTGCCTCTTCCAGGGAGTGGGATAGAGCGGGACGGAAATATGGTATCGCTCGCACTAGACGTGGAACGATTGATCTTGATGCGATTCGTTATAGATAGGAAGGTAGATGGCGCTACCAGATGGTTTATTTTAATGTATGCAGCTCTCACATCTCGCGCACACGCTTCATAGTTATCTTACAATTTGCATTTATCATTTCAGCTAGCATATATATTTTTATTTGCACAAAAATGTGTATAAAGCAAAACCAAACAAAATTGTAGTTTCATATTTATTTTATTCATATAATGCATTTTTCGTAGTATTACGAGAACTTAATGCCATTATGACATACTAATTTTGATGTTCATTACTGCGTTGTTTGAGATTACGAATAATGTTAAAGTCCACTTCTGGTCTTATGTCTCAATAGGTCCAATTAGGATTCTAACACCAGATTTCTACTAAGCAACTGCTATATGAATCAGAATCAGAATCAGTATTTATTTGTTGAACATAGGTAGATACAATTACAGTGGTCTTAAAATTAGTATAGTGCGCCATGTTTTGTCATAGGACATACAAATATAAATTTGAGCATAAAATACATATAAAATTAAGTATTATTCAAGGTTAAATTTTTACATAATTATATTATAGAAATTATATTAAATAAGTACATCATCTAAATAGTCATCAATAGAATAATAACACTTATTAATTAATAAATTAAATACAGATTTCTTAAATTCTAGTGCAGACAGGTATTTTATTCTATTGGGAAGTTTATTGTAAATCTTCGGTGCTATGCCAAAGAAGCTCTTCTGCATAAATGCTATCTTACAAGTCACATTGCAAAGTTTATCAACTTATTGATTTCGTATTGGAGCCTGTCGCACCTATACAAGATACCTTAACAAACAACTACATGTTCTCTTTAACAAAAAGAGCTGTTTCTAATATATATAGCGCTGGTAAAGTTAATATTTTAAGCGATTTGAAATATGGTACACAGCTGTCGGTGATCTTTAGATGACACATACAACGAATACACCTTTTCTGCATTTTGAATATTATTTCGCGATCTGTGGACTGACCCCAGAAGATAATTGCAAATCTTAAAACTGAAGCTACTAATCCATGATACGCCGTTACTAAGGCTTCTTGACTAACTATTTTTGATAGCTGAAGAAGTGCATATGCCAATTTATTTAATTTTTTACATACTTCTTCTATCTGCGGCTTCCAAGTGAGGTTATTATCTATCGTTATACCTAGAAATTTTGTCTTATTTATTTCCTCAATTCATCATCAGCCTTTATCAGTCCACTGCTGGACTAGGCCTCTCCTTTGAAAGGAGGAATTGGCCTACTATACCACGCTGGCCAAACGGGTTGGTATAGGGTTTGTATCAAGTTTTCCTTCTCTTACAGTGCTGTTTTCTGCATAATATGCTCACTCTGTCGGCTCTTACGACACCCATGGGATGATATGGGGTGGTGACAATCCGTATTCTCCGTCACTACACGGATATTTACTTCCTCAATTATGTCGTCTTTATATGTTATCTTAATTTTTGGTGGTTCACAACGTTGGTGAAAATGCATTATTTTAGTTTTTGTTAGGTTAATTTTTAGATTGTTATTCTCGAACCAGTTTATAATGTTATGAAGGCAGTCAGTAATGTCCTTTTGATATTCGGTCAAATTAGAGCATTTTATCACGCACGTACTGTCATCAGCAAAGCGCAGCAAAGCACCATGTTATGACTTGTTACTTTTGGAAGGTCATTTATATAGATGATAAATAATAACGGTCCAAGCACGCTACCTTGCAGTACCATATTTCACATTCCGAGGCTTTGATGTGTATTTTTTTCGAATTTCGTTCTTAAACACACTCTAGTAATTTTGGTGCTTTGTGACCTGTTACGTAAATATGATTCGATTAGGTTAAAAACTATTCCCCTTATGCCATACCCATGCAATTTAGCAAGCAAAGTTTTATGGTTGACATAGTCAAATGCCTTTGTCATATCGGTGTAAATGGCACAAACAGGTATCTTTTTGTCTACAGAAGTCATAACATTATTAAATAGATCGTGTATAGCCATATTGATTGTGCTACTTTTTCGAAAACCTTTTTGTTCCTTGCAAAATAAATCATATTTCTCAAAGAAACCATAAATTGAGTTATATATTACCTTTTCAATGATTTTCGAGAATACTGGAATTTTAGCTACGGGTCTATAGTTTTTCATTTCCGTTTTTATGTCTTTTATATGAAGTGGCCTACCTATAACCTTTTTTAAGCTATTTGGATATGTGCCTTCTATAATACTTAAATTTATGATATGTGTCAACGGCGGCGCTATCACTTCTTTTGCAAACTTTATCACCTTTATACATACGCCATCATAAACGACAGTATTTGTATTTTTAAGGCTCTTTATTATTTGTGTAATGTCATCATTTGTAATGGGTAATATAAATAATGATTGCAATGTCATATTACTAAAATTATTACTATTATAAGAATTATTATTATAAGTATTTTTACAATTTTTTTTTATTACTTAAAAAGACAACTCCCGCACTAGGAATAAATCCTATGTCGCGGGAGACTTTACAAACATACGGCCAACGGACACAATGAACACCCAGACTCGAAACAACAAATTATGAATAACACAAAGTGTTGTCTCGTGTGGAGATCGAACCCACAACACTCGGCGCAGTGTCAAGCGGCGAGGCGACCGCTTAAACCACTATGCCAACCGTGCAGTCAACTATTACAATTATTATTATTAGATTTTTTATTATTAGAAATGTCAAAATTAATACCATTAGAAATTTCAGAATGAATACCATTAGAAATGTCAGAACTAATACTATTAGAAATGTCAGAATCAATACTATTAGAAATGTCAGAAATAATATTATTAGAAATGTCAGAACCAATACCATTGTAAATGTCAGAACCAATACTATTAGAAATGTCAGACTTAATATTATTTTCAATGTCATCTTTAAAATAATTATTAAATGCATCTGCTATGTCTTTCGGGTGGGTAATTACTGAATTATTTAGGATAACACTTACGAGTATAATTTGGTTTTGTGGCATATTAAAATTATTTTTATTAATTATTTGCCAAGTGGCTTTTGATTTATTTTGTGACGTATTTATGAAGTGATTATTTTGCGCTTTTTGAGTCAGTTTTATAATTCATTTGTAACGTAAACTGTATTCTCTCAAATAATTTTTATTTTTTAAGGTAGGTTTCAGTCTACTTTTCCAAAGCAATCGTCTTTGAGTTTGACTGCATTTTTTTTATACCACGCAATATCCACTTTGATTTTTTGTTAGTTTTTATTGTAATTATTTTTTCAGGAAAACAAAGTTTATAAAGTAAGGTAAAAATATCCATAAAAATATTGTAAGCCTTATTTGTTTCGTTTTCATTATAAACTATGTATGTATTTCATTATAAACTTCTCTAAAAGATAAGCGCTGTAATTGACTTTTAAATAATTTTAAATTTTCTTTACAAATGTCTTGTTTAATTGTTCTCCAGTATTTTAATTTACATGTTTTATTAACAGGCACTGTCAATATTTGGGACGTATGGTCTGACAATGCGAAGTCTATTATCTTAGCTTTACACTTCATTCGGGGATTGTATGCAAAATTATCTAAACATGTGTTACTGGCTAGTCTAGTGGGTTTGTATAGCGATAATTTAAGATTGTAACTTAGTAAGAAGTATTCAAATTCCATAGTTATATTATTTCTCTTCAGAACGTCAATATTAAAATCGCCACATAGTATCAACTTTTTGTTTGTAAGTTAATTAACTTTAGACAGTATGTTATCCAGCTTTTCATAAAATATCTGATAATTACAATTAGGCACCCGATATATACAGACAATTATCATCTCATGCGCTATTACTTCTATGGCACAACTCTCGAAAATACCTGCAACCGATTGTTTGGACACATCCGTAAGTTCTCGGTATTGTATTCCCTGCCTGACAAATATACTTGTCCCTCCGCGCTTTACATCTCTTGAAAATAATGTAGCTATGCAAAAAATTGGAATAGACATGAAATATTCACAGCCAGCAATTACAAAATGTTCAGTTACACAGATAACATCTATTATAATACCGTTGTTAAATAATTCATCTATACATCTACCAGGCCGAATGTTTTGGCATAATCCTAGCTGCCACAGCAATCATGGCACGTGAGGTAAGGGAACGATCCATTAGGATCCTCTCAGATAGTAAGGCTGTCCTCTCAGCCCTCAAAAGCCATACTATCACCTCGGCACTCACGCTTGAATGCCACCAGAAACTAACAGAGGTAGGTAAACTAAACAAATTAACACTGCAATGGATCAAGGGCCACAGTGGCTCAAGAGGGAATGACGCAGCCGACGTACTTGCCAGAAGAGGGGCCACTTTAGAGGTGGTGGGACCCGAGCCCATTATTCACCTCCCTTCTGGTTTTTATCGCAACCTGGTAAGAAATAGGACCAGGACCAAACACAACCAGTCCTGGATTGGTATTGAAACATGTAGGCAGGCCAAGGAGGCTCTTCCCGCAGTAGACGGTAAGATAGCCAAAGAAATCCTCCGGCTGCCCAAACAACAACTACGGACAGTCACGGCCGCCTACACAGGACACGGATTCTTTAATAAACACCTATTTTCTATAGGTATCACCGACAGCCCGCTGTGCAGGGCCTGTATGGCAGCAGACGAGACGGCAGCCCACCTGCTCCTCGACTGCCCTGAGGTCGCACAGTACAGGCAGCAGTACCTGACCAGATACAGCACCCTGAGGGAGGCCGTGGGCCACATCAAGAGTCTGCTGGCCTTCCTCGAAGAGCTGGGGTGGCTCGAATGACGACACCATTCCCATCCGCACGCAAAATACACGCCAAGACGTGGAGTTGCGGAAACAGCCCGTGCCATCAAGTATCAAGTATGTCGTAAGCATTCAAATAAATTCTCCGACTTAAAATTCTGCTGTGTTAGCATTAAAATAAAGCAGAAACGACAGTATGTACTTAACGATACAGATATTGTATGGATTTCTGAAAGATTTAACACTTTTTAAACTTAACGCATAATTACCCCTTTTATTCATTGACGTTTCAACTTCGTTTCAACATCGGTTGGTCGCGAGTAGTCACAAAAAAATACAAATTAACATCGTTTGTGTTAGTTGTAGTATGTAGTTAATTTTAATAAAACAAATACGTAAAAACTATTAAAATAAATAGACAATGAAAATATTCTGAGGCTAGAAATATTGAAATTACCTTAATAAAAAACGCTCTTCAGATAGAGAGAACAAGTGATATAAATCAATTTTATGATTACCATTAAAGTAGTTCAGTAATGTTCGTGTCACATAATAATTAGGCGTTATTAATAAAATAGTTCACCCATTTTATAATATTGAGGATAAAGCTTCATCAGATGAAAATACGTTGTTGTTCAAGTGATTTGAGCTTTTGACATAACGAATTACCAGCATTTTGATTCATTATTTCGATTACTTATAAAGCAAAATAATATATGTGAATTGCGTGTTAGTAAATCTTTTATCACTATTCCTCAAAATCATTCATCATCATCATTCCTTTATACTGCAAACTACATTAATGCTTTTGATAATGTCCCTTGCTGTAATTTAAGATCTTTCTTACTGCAAAAGATCTCGTAAAAATATAGAAAAACTATGGTCACAGTAAGACCACTTTAAAATGTAGACTACTTCAATTTATTTCTCAATATACTTGTGTACCTCAGACATTATTCATCTAAATTGTTTAAGTTCAATCGTACGCTTACTTAGGGTAACATAATTATTATAGGCCGCGGTACTTAGATGAAGCGGTGAAATTTTGTTAGGGAACTAGTCTAGGCTTCGTGAGAGCGACGGTAGGGTCGAACCACTGGAACACAAACGTTTCAGTCGCTGGTAATTGATGAGATTATCAGAATTGGAACTCAAATTGCTACTAGTAGTTAGAAGGTTCTCACAATCCCATAGTTCAAGTACGTTTTTTATATTATTATGTTGACTTTGGATTATAGTAGGGTACTTTTGATCTAGTATTTAATTTTAATTAAATCTTGTAAGACGAGTGATCGGACCCCGGGCTGCAACTGGAATAACGCTAGATGATGATGATAATTGTAATAATGTATTGTATCTCACTTCTTACTACTATTAAAAATTAAAAGATTGCGAGGATAGAACGATATGTACATGTATGGATGGTTTTTACTCCTTCACACAATAACAAGCAATTTACCTACTTAAAAATATGAGTGTTGAGCTCTACGGATTCGAAACCGATACCCACTAATCTTAAACTAGCTCTCATGTTCAAAGTTCAGTTGCGCGTTTCACTACCATTTTCAGAACGCACAATGATAACATTGTTCGACTTCATACAGCTATAGTGAGCTGATCTTTGCGAAATGATCTTTGTATATGCGGCTACTGTGATCCACGTAGGCGTAGACTGACGGCTGACGTTAGTTCGGAAGGCGTTACGCTGCTCTTGGATTTTGTCAAAGTCCTTGGTAAGTGACTACTGGTCTGGGTACCGCAAATAATTAATTATAATGAGCAGGTCCTCACACTGTCTGCAAAACCTTTTTGCCTTTTTAAAGTTCATCCCTAACCACTTAGAACATTGCATCCCAAACGAGAGTTCTTTACGCTGAATGCGGCGCTGAATGTAGCGGCAATTCAAAAAAGATGTATTTGTAATGGAGATCTCACACACATACGCACACATATAAACAAACACAATAGAAAGAGCAAATATTTTCAGTAGCATATACAAACATTCTACCCGATCCCAGTGTTCTACGATATGCATTCCTTTCTCGCATTCCAACGTTTCTACGGTGTAGTTTATTAAACTGGGTTGAGCAAGCGATAAACATATTTGTGAACAATTGGACCAGCGTTTGCTTGATTTACAAGTTTGATGAACTCAATACGATGTTGGTACATCTTCAATTAACATTTTATTTGCTTTCGCGGTTGAACTGTTTCGTAATTAGACGTTTTGTGACTACAAGTCCTTAATTTTATACTAAAATCGATAAACACTACAATCACATTTTAGTATAAGCTACAGAAACTGTTCGCCAAAAGCAATCTTACTTTTTAAATTCGGTTAAAAATTGACGTCGCTCAAGTCTGCACTGAATGCATGAACGTCGGTATTGCCTTGAGAAAAGCTTTTCTAGTGTCTTTATTATTCTCTATTCTAGTTCCACAGACCGTCACGATTGTTACATAAAGTGACTGCTGTCTGTTCCGCTACGTAGCTCATGGATACGGAGCATACATTTGTACTACTGTTTGGAATTTGTTACTGTAAGTTCTGGATTGTAATTGTTAGAAGATATTATGCAGGCTGCGGTGGTATATACATACTATAAGGAATGTATAAACATTTGGACTGCGAATGGTGTAGTGGTTTAAGCGTCTGCCTTGCCGCTTATCAGTGCGTTGGGTATTTTGGGTTCTATTCACATCATACAAAATAATTTAGCGGGTCTTAATCGCGTTAACTTAACTTATTTAAGGTATAAATACCTATTTGTTTCCGACGTTTCGCTCGTCTTGCACCGAGCTTGGTCGCGGAGAGACTGATGAGAGCTCAGCGCCGTCTTGTGACTTCCTCAAGACGGCGCTGAGCTCTCATCAGTCTCTGTCATCAAATGTAAACACCGCCGCAGTGATAAATCTCAACAGTGTGTAGACGTCATTAGTGTAGTGTGTCGGAGTACCGACATTGCGAACTTAAATAAAGACCAAGTGAGGGTAGGTGCCGAAACCCGCACTTCCACAAGACGGCGCTGAGCTCTCATCAGTCTCTCCGCAACCAAGCTCGGTGCAAAACGAGCGAAACGTTGGAAACAAATAGGTATTTATACCTTAAATAAGTTAAGTTAACGCGATTAAGACCCGCTAAATTATTTTGTATGATGTATACAAATCGCGAAAGTTTAAAATCGATCTATTCACATCATCATCATCAGCCTTTAACAGTCCATTGCTGGAGTTGGTGTAGGGTTTGTATCAAGTTTTCCTTCTCTTACAGTGCTGTTCTCTGCATAATATGCTCCCTCTGTCGGCTCTTACGACACCCATGGGATGATATGGGGTGGTGACAATCCGTATTCTTAATCCGTCACCACACGGACAACATACATCTATTCACATAATTATGAAATAACACTACGTTATTGTTAAATTGTTTTTTCAAGTCTGGATGTTATTTGTGTCCGTTGTTGGTATGTTTAAAAAAAACGGACACTAGTCTAAAACCATGGAATATCGCTATCCCGTCGGGTCGCGGAGGTCAGAAAGTCAGTCTGATAGCGGGTATTTTTACTAAAGGTACCACCTCAGAGAAATATGTATATTGTTTAGCAAATATGGGGCTTGCGTTCAAGGGTGGGTGTTAGTGTATTGTGAACGCAACCCAAATTAGTTAATTATCACTAGAGGCGCTTATCCCTCCTCAGCACTTATGTCTATGGTTGAATTCTCTTTGACTTTTGTACTTGCTTCGTAATGCTGTGTGCAAAATGTAATTACACATTTTATTCTCAAATTATCTTCGTTTCATTATATAATTGCACCACGAAACCCTTTTTGGTAGCAGAGCGTGGTTGGGCAATCAGATATACAGATTGCGAAGAATCAGGAAATAAAAGTGTACCGGCGAAATTTCGAGGTTAGGAAAATTTTTGCACGTGTAATAGAAACTTACTTTTAACATTGGAAATATCAGAATAAATCAAGATGAATACACATATGTTCAATCTGGAGAAACTCACAGGTCGTGAAAACTTTGCGACGTGGAAGTTTAGCATAAAAACTTATCTGGAGCATGAAGGTCTATGGGAGTGCGTGGAGCCAAGTACAGACGGTGAGGTTGATCCAAAGAAGGATATTAAGGCAAAAGCGAAGCTAATCCTGCTCATCGAGCCTCAAAACTACGTCCAAGTGCAAGATTGCAAGACTTCTCAAGAAGTTTGTAAAAATCTGATTAGGGCGTTTGATGATAAAGGCTTGACCAGAAAAGTTGGTCTGTTGAGAAAACTTGTCAACACGTCCCTGGACTCATGCAGTAATATCGAAGATTATGTAAATAAAATAATAACAACTGCCCACAAACTTAGGAATATAGACTTTGAAATTAATGAAGAGTGGCTCAGAATATTGATGCTTGCTGGCCTTCCTGATGTTTATGCGCCCATGATAATGGGGCTAGAAAGTTCCGGTGTACAGATTAGTGCAGATATGGTTAAAACAAAGCTGCTACAGGAAATAAAGTCATCAGACTCGGGTGCAGCCCTGTACACAAACTCAAAGAAGACAGAATAATTCTGATAAGTCCGAAGGTCCGAGGTGTTACAATTTTTTTTTTCAAAGAAGCAGCCAACTACAAACAAACAGAGTAAAAATGGAGATAGCACAACTTTGTTGCCGCGTTTTCAGCTACTTCAGATGTTCTGAGTGACAATTGGTTTGTAGCTTCAGGTGCGTCCATACACATGTCCGGGAATCGAGATTGGATGTACAATGTCACCAAACCACCAGTGAAAAGCATAACAGTAGCCAACAGAGAGCCATTGTCGGTAGAGGGTATTGGATGTGTCAATATTAATCTACCAGAAGGGAATATTCAGATGTAAATAAGCTGTCTACTTGTGCTGAGGGGGTGAATCTGACTGAAGAGAAAAGCGATACCATGAGATGTACACATTGTTCAGAGGGCAAACAGGCAAGACTTCCTTTTAACAATGTGGGTACTAGAGCTACACAGCCTATGGAGCTCATCCACTCTGATTTATGTGGACCAATGGAGAACAAGTCATGCTCAGGTATGAAATACTTTATCACTTTTGTTGATGATTACACTCGGATGGTCCATGTGTATCTAATGAAAGACAAGCTGAATATAGTAGACGTTTTTAAAGATTATAAGGCCAAGGTAGAACTGAAACTTACTAACTTAAAACAGGATTAAAGCGCTTCGAACAGACAATGGTACAGAGTACTGTAATCATCGTTTTGAGAATTATTTGTCTAATCATGGTATAATTCATCAGACTTCAACACCTTACACTCCACAGCACAACGGCCTGGCAGAGAGAATGAATCACACTCTAGTTAAGCGTGTTAGGTGTATGTTATTTTATGCCAATCTAGAAAAGAAATACTGGGCTGAGGCTATAGCTACAGCATGTTACATCACAAATCGTTGTCCAACAAAGAGCCTAAGAGGTAAGACTCCATATGAAATGTGGCATGGGTATAAACCCAATTTATCCCATATTAGAATATTCGGTTCTGATGCCATGGTCCATAATCCGAAGGAGAGGAGACATAAATAGGACAAAAATTCAGTGAAAATGATCCTAGTAGGATATTGTGATACTAGCAAAGCATATAGACTGTTAGACACTAAAGGCAACAAAATAATCAGAAGCAGAGATGTTATTTTTCATGAAAAGTTTAATAATGATATATATTGTGATAAGAATGTTTCAGTTGATATTTGTGGAAACAGCTTGCCATCAGAGAGAACTAGTTTATCAGTCAGGGATGAGAGCAGCCATGATAGCTCGATGGAAGTCAGCCCATCTCAGTCAAATCAATCAAAATGGGAAATTCAACCACAGGAAATGAACTTACAATTGATTCATCAGATGACGATTCTAGTGAATATCAATCAGGTACAGATGATTTAGATGAGACTTACCAACCTCCTAGACAGGCAAATAGTTCACAGAATTATGAGAGCAACATTACTCTAAGGCCTCGTAATAAGTTAAACAAACAGATGAATGGGAATGTTTTGTGCTGTTTTTACACAAATTTGTCTGATTCACAGTCAGTACAAGAAGCTTTGTCATCCCCACATGCTGTGCAGTGGAAGAGAGCCATGGATGAAAATTACGGCTTACTGATGAAGAACAACACATGGAGCTTGACAGATCTTCTTTCCGGTAAAAGAGCTCTACCATCAAAGTAGGTGTTTAAAACAAAGACTGACCAGGCTTGTAAAACTGTTCGCTATAAGGCAAGGCTAGTCATAAAAGGATTTGCACAGAGAAAGGACATTGATTATGAGGAAGTCTACTCACCTGTTGTAAGGTATGTAACTGTTCGCCTTTTATTTAGTTTAGCAGCAAAACACAACTTTGAAATTGAGCAGATGGATGCTGTGTCTGCATTGTTGCAGGGCGAAATAGATGATTATATCTACATGGATTAGCCTGAACTATATGTAGATGGTTCAAAGGTATGCCATTTACATAAATCTATATATGGCTTGATGCAAGCTAGTAGATTATGGAACACAAAATTACACAATATACTGCTAACCATGGGAATGCAACAGTGCAAGACTGACCCATGTGCATATTACAATACAGAAAAGAATGTCTATATTGCTGTGTGGATCGATGACCTACTTATATTTACTTCTGAACAAAGTATGAAAAACATGTTAAAGGGTAAACTTATGCACCATTTTGAAATGAAAGACTTAGGAAAAGCAAGTCAATGTTTGGGATTTATTAAATCCCAAACATAAGAAATGAGAACTCAATTATGTTGGAGCAGAAGAAATATATAAATGAAGTTTTAGATAAATTTGGAATGTCAGAATGCAATGCTATCAAGACACCTATTGAAGTTTCACTGAAATTCAGCAATGATGTGGAAGCTGAAACAAGGACTGATTTTCCTTATCGACGGATCATTGGCTGTCTTTTGTACATAGCTCAAGGCACAAGACCATATATTGCATTTGCAGTTAACACATTAAGCAGATATAATAATGAGCCAAAGTCTGAACACGTAGCTGCAGTTAAAAGAGTACTAAGATACCTACAGGGAACTAAGGATCTTAAACTCATATATACCAAGGATAGTAATGCAAGTATTCTGGGATACTGCGATGCGGATTGGGCCAGTGATGTGCAAGACCGCAAGTCGTGCACTGGTTATATATTTATGTTACAGGGAGGTGCTATCTCATGGTCACCTCGCAAACAGCAGACTGTGGCCCTATCAACAGCGGAGGCGGAATACCTGGCCATGTCTGCAGCCACGCAGGAGGCGCTGTGGTTGCGCCAGCTCATCGGGGAACTTACCTGTCAGCAGAATGAACCTCTTCTTACCTATAGTGATAGTCAGAGTGCCATAAGACTTTCCACTAGTGATTGTTATTTACCTAGAACTAAGCATATCGACATAAGGTATCATGTCCTTAAACAACATGTTAATAATTGTGATATTAAATTTTGTTACTGTAAAGGTAGTGAAATTATAGCGGATATTCTTAGTAAAGGTACCATCTCAGATAAATATGTATATTGTTATGCAAATATGGGGCTTGCGTTCAAGGGTGGGTGTTAGTGTATTGTGAACACAACCCAAATTAGTAAAGATTTTATCGCTAGAGGCGCTTATCCCTCCTCAGCACTTATGTCTATGGTTGAATTCTCTTTGACTTTTGTACTTGCTTCGTAATGCTGTGTGCAAAAAGTAATTACACATTTTATTCTCAAATTATCTTCGTTTCATTATATAATTGCACCACGAAACCCTTTACAATCGCTCTGTGGAAAAGCTAATATTTAGCCAAATCCGGTTAGACTAGTAAGCGGACCCCAGATTTAAACTGGGATAACGCTAAGAGAAAGAAGAAAATGGTATGTTTCAAAAGTCTTCCGCGACCCAGCATTCCAGTGCAACGCTATAGTTGTTTTTAAAAATAAAATAATAAGTGATAGGTAGTTCTGTACTGACTGACTTATAAAATTGCAAACAAACTTTGTCAGAATAAATGCACTATTTTGTTACAAAGCTCGGTATAAATATAGAGATGTGATAGTCACCGATACAAAAGCATCACTACCACTTTTGCCATGCCAATCTTTCGGTTTCTCTAATAGGTTATCGCTACGTTAAATTTCGCAAAAAAATATAAGGAACCATAATAATATAGTAAAGAAATTCCTTCGTTAAAGTCCAAAGAAATTACAACCAATTTCCGCAAAAACAACGCTTTAATATTTCACAAATTAGTTCCACGAAATAATCAAGCAAAATGTTTACCCTTTACGGCTGTAATTTTGATCCAAAATTCTAGGTAAGCAACAAGCTGTTCCAATAAACGCGGCAATAAAAGCGGGAAAACACTTTTTTCACTGAGGTTGCATTTCGACTAGGAGTGGGTACCGGTGTGGGACTCTACTGGCAGGTTCTAAACTTTCAGTCCTTATTACATTTGAGTTCGTGTAAGCTCTATATGCATTATAATATTATTTATATATTGAACGTCACCGTGTTGCCTAAGTAAAATGATTTCCTTCGAAAGTGATTTTGCACGAAGAGCCTAGTCTTGGCAGTATATACGTACCCTTGGTATAAGCAAGGTCCACGAGCAGCAATTACCAGTTCCCGTCTAGTGAATAACTGACTTTGCTCTCTACATTTTAACTCTTTGCCGCTTCCTGCGGCAGTCGTGTAAAATAATATGACCTAAACCTCTTTCAAAACAACATCGGTCGTCGGATGTTGAGCATAGCAATAGGCCTTGAACACTGAAAAACTCTAATCTGTTTATGCAAACTAAATTCTTTTAAAACAGTTTGGACCCGCTCACAAATAACCGATGTAATATCTACGATCGGCTAAAAGATGAATATGATTATTATTTTTAAGTTGGCATCGTGTATTAGAAAGGAATATTTTCATTCCTGTCCCTAGATACATGAATTTTTCATGCTATTCTTCTTTTAAAGCAGTTTGTTTCTAAAATCTATCTTGGAGCAATAAATATTAAGCAATGTATGTAGTATTTTGGTTTTACCTAAAAGGACCTAAATGTGGGTCCACATTTTACCGAAAATTAGTCTTGTATGTCGTAGAATATAATCCCGTATCAGAAACACATGTCAGTACCGATAAGTATATTGACGTCTTTTGATACGCTAATAATTGTCACAACCTGCCGCTTCGCTTCGGAACGGTGTAGTGTACATACAGCGACAATTCAGTCTATACAGTTGCAGTACGATTCTAAGACTTATTTCTTACGCCATAAGAACAGTACAAAGGTCAAAGCCAAGCTTGACGCGTAGCCGTGTGTACATTACAATCTCGGGTAGTACAAGGCGTATTTCTAGAGTATTGCCTAATCCTAAGTAAGCGTGACCCTACGAAAGGAGCTAACAAACTATTTATTCACCTCTCCAGTAGGTAAAATGTTAGTTTTCTAAAAAGCAGCTGAACAATCTATAATATCATAATTTCGTTAAAATTTCCAATAATGTTTATTAAAACATTATTCCCAGAATAGCGACGGCTAGTTCCTTTTTGTTTACTGCATCAAATGTCTTATTTGAATAAGCAACAAAATGTTTTTCATTAGCCTTCTAAGGCACCATTAAATATTCTCTTAAATTATTTTGTGAATGTTGATGAAGCAGTTTAAGAGCAAAAAAATCTATGTTTTGTATATCTCTTAGTTTACAAAGGAGGCCTCTCCGAGTAAATTAACTTTGTTTAAAAAGAAACCGATCAAGTTTGAGTTGAGCTCGCGATAATTGGTCACACTGTGACTACGCTCGGTGCGACCATGCTGAAACGTCGAGTCCAACTGAACCTGTTTCGTGCACCATACACATATAAATCATTAAAAAAATTTGCTCTCTTAGGAGTATTATTGTTATGCCTATTTTTGAGTTTAAGTATTATTATTTATTGTTTTTTTTTACTATAACTGTCATAAGAAATACATTTATTTACATTTTTTCGAATTTATAAATGTAATCTCTGTCTGCAAGGAAGCTTCGTAATTTTTCAGAATGCTGAGTGCTGATCAATTCTTAGATAGAAAAACTCTTTTTACCATCTAGAAGCATTTACTCCGGGCGTTTTAATGTCCCTGTTTGAATCTCTATCAAGTCTACCGCTATATAGTTTTATTGTCTCTTTCAATAAAAAAATATCAAAAGTTCATAAAACTATCAAAGTGCAAAAAAAATTTCCTATTAAAAATAAAATAACTTTCAATATCTAAGACTTTTGATCTTGCAAAACTTCGCCGCTGACTAACAAAGTAAAAAATGCTTTCTGCGACGGTTAATTTGACCTTTAATTAAGAATAGTTATTTAATTGTGTAGGTAGCCTCGTGCCTCGGAGAGCACGTTAAGCCGTCAGTCCCGGTTGTCATGAAAATCTTTGACAGTCGTTATAGGGCATCAGTACCTTCTAAATAAACTGGCACTAGTCTAAACCATGGAATATCGCTATCCCTTTGGGTTGCGGAGGTCAGACAGGCAGTTGCTCCGTGGAAAAGCTAATATTCAGCCAAATCCGGTTAGACTAGTAAGCGGACCCCGGTATGAAACTGGGATAAAGCTAGGAGGATGATTTAATTGTGTAGGTGGTGCCAACGCTCTGAATGGTAGTAAAAAAAATTATAACCTAAAATGTCAGAAAAGAAGTGAAAATAAACGGAAGGAAACTTGCAACTACAAACAGTTTTCATTTCAAATTATTTACGTAGAAATATTTTGTTTTTACTTAATTTAAACTTTTTGTATCTTATAATTAATTAATTACTTATCTATTTATATAATAAAAAGACTTATATATTTATATAATAAATCTGTAAGTGGTCGATGTCTGTACATGATACGTCTGTACATCTATATTAAAGAAAGGAACACAAAAAATATAATTTTAGAATTTTTGTCTTGCGTTTGTGAACGCTTATCTCAGAAGCGGCTAATCTTATTGAAATGCTATTGTCACTGATGTATTGTGGTGAGCTTCACTTAACATTTAATGTTTGTTTTATAAGAATCGGTCTGAACGCGATCAGTATAAAGAGATATTGGAAGTGAGGTTAAAAGATTTGTATGAGAAAGAAGAGTGCGATATAGAAGAATTTTGGAAAGAGTTTAAGAATGGAATGATTGAAACGGCCACTCAAGTATGTGGCGTAAGCAAGAGGAAGAACGTTAAGAAAATTTGTAATGAATGGTGGGATCAAGAAGTAAGCGGTGTGATTGCGGAAAAGCGCAAAGCTTGGATGGACTTGCTGGCCTTAAGAGCCAACAAAAGAGTACAAGGTGCTGTGAATGACAATGAAAGTATTGTAAAAGAAAAGTATGACAGGTTGAAATATAAAGTAAAAGAGATAGTGAGAAGAAAGAAAGAAGAATGCAAGGATAAATTTGATAGAAAATTTGCCCAACTTTTTCGGGCCAATATCAAATTATTCTGGCACTTGGTCAGAACAGCCCGAGGCAAACCAGAGGTTTCGAAAGTTGGTGTGATGAGGGATATAAATGGAAGTATTATTAGAGAGCATGGGTAAGTTCTGAATCAGTGGAAGGTATATTTTGAGAATTTGTTTGAACGAGGAGGGAGCGACAATAGGAATATAGTAACGAATGAGGAAGATAATTGTGAAAGTAGGATAAGTATGGAAGAGATACGATATGCATTGAAAAGTATGAAGGTGGGTAAAGCTGCGGGATATGACAGGATATCTGCTGAAATGCTCAAGGTAGGCGAAGGCGTCACTGCAAGCCTGCTGTATCTACTGTTTAATAAATGTTGGCGGTCCGGTCGTGTACCAGGTGACTGAAACGAAGCCGTTATTGTGCCACTGTACAAGGGCAAAGGGTCACAGCAGGAATGCAAAAATTATCGCGGTATCAGCCTCCTGAGTGTTGTTGGCAAATTGTATGCAAAGATACTGATTGAAAGAGTGATTTCTGAAACGGACAGTAAAATTTGGGATGTGCAAGCGGGATTCAGAAAGGGAATGGGATGTACGGATCAAGTCTTTTCCTTAAGGTGCATTGCAGAGAAAGTCTTAAGTAAACACCAGAAGGTTTTCTGCGCCTTTATTGACCTGGAAAAGGCTTACGATCGAGTGGTGAGGGATGAACTTTGGTCAACACTTTCTGTGTATGGAGTGAGCAGCAGTCTGATACGGGCACTTGAATCCTTATATAGGGATTCAAATGCCTGTGTCAGAATAAACGGGGCCTACACGGACTGGTTTAACATTGATCGTGGTGTTAGACAGGGATGTGTAGCGTCTCCTTGGCTGTTTAATCTGTTCATGGACAGTTGTTTGACCGATCTGGAAGAGTCTGAATGTGGATTAAGAATGGGTGGGTCAGTGTTTAAGACCCTGCTATACGCTGACGATCAGATTCTATTTGCATCGTCAGCGTTGGATTTGCAGCAGATGGTCACCACGATGAATGAAGCGTATAAGAAGAAAGGTATGAAAGTGAATGTTAACAAAACCAAAGTCATGGTCATAGAGAGGGATGATAGTGTAACTGAATGTGAAGTAATGATAGGAGATGAAAAAGTGGAGCAAGTGAACGAGTTTGTGTATTTAGGGTCTTTGTTTACGAGAGATGGAAAATGTGAGGGAGATATTGAAAGGAGAGTGAAAGCAAGAAATTGGGTGATTGGCGCCTTACAGTCCATCATCAGCAATGATATTATCCCAAAGCAAGCTCGCCTTGCTATACTGCAGGGAGTTTTGGCGCCAACACTGATGTATGGTAGTGAATCATGGGTATGGCAGAAGAAGCATGAAAGTAGAATCAATGCTGTGGAGATGAGAGCTTTTAGGAATATGTACGGAGTAAGGCTGATTGATAAAGTGAAAAACAGTGTGATACGAGAGAAGTGTGGTCTAAAAGAAGATGTAGTGACGAAGGTTGAAAAAGGAATGTTGCGTTGGTTTGGACATTTGGAACGGATGGATGAAAGAAGGAATACGAAAGGAGTGTATCGTGCGAGAATGAATGGAATTATCGGTAGGGGACGCCCTAGGCGGACGTACGCCGACCAAATAGGTGACGTACTGAAAAAGGGCCAAATTAAAAGTACCCATAACCGACGCGCATGCATGATGAGGTTAATGAATGTCGAGGAAGCGAAAGAAGTATGTTTGAACCGAAGCATGTGGCGTTCTATAGTCTCTGCCTACCCCAATGGGAGACAGGCGTGACGATATAGATAGATAGATAGATAGAAGAATCTGTTCATAAATAAAAATGTTATATCAACTTAAAAAATTCGATGTATTTTTTTGTAAACATTTGTTCGATAAAAATGTTAATAAGTAATTCTTTACTTGAAATGGTGAAAGCATAATATTTTATGGTCTATAAAATGTAAAATTACGACGGTTGAAAGATTATAAATTAATATTTTTTTTCTGAAATTAGCTTCCAATTTCAATTGAGCTACATCTGTATGATTTCATCATCAGCCTTTATATCGCTGGCCAAACGGGTTGGTATAGGGTTTGTATCAAGTTTTCCTTCTCTTACAATGATGTTCTCTGCATAATATGCTCCCTCTGTTGGCTCTTACGACACCCATGGGATGATATGGGGTGGTGACATGCCGTATTCTTAATCCGTCACCACACGGACTATCTGTATGATTAATGATATTAAATAGGGTTCAGCTTATGCTGGACATTTTCGGACGCGGCTATGCGGGTATGTGCCGAGCCGCGCGCCAATCCCTGTAGCATTTAGTTATCGTAGTGAACGCACGTATGACAAAGACAGCGGTCCCGGATAATTTCATTTGTCAAAGCATTGTTACACGTAAGCAATTTTAGGATACTAATTATTGTGAAATTCCATAAGTTTTCTTCTTCTTCTATTTTCTTCTTAGTATTAATTGGTCGTTTAAGTAAACGATTACTGAATAAGCGTTCTTTAGAAGAATTATTAATTCTCAGAAAGCCCCGAAGATCATCAAACCTCTCCCAAAGCACCAGAAATGCTAAAAGAATGAGGTTAGTTCGATCACAAGTATCTGAAGAAGATCATGAGGCAAGACTTATTGCGTCTCAGGAACTTAAGGCAAGATCACGTGCTACAGAAACTTCAACTCAGCGAGAATCTCGACCGAGTTCACATCGTTCTGGAATGATGGCCTCTCGGATTCGAGAAAACAATGAACAGCTTAAGGCACGTTTGTTATCAGATCGCGAGGCTCATGCACTGCCACGGATGTCTGAGACACTCACTGACAGATAAACTTGCTTAAGCTCTCAAAGAGTTCAAACAGCAACAGCTGCTCGCTCTCAGGAGACCTCTGGAGAACGGGCAGCCCATTTAACTGCCAATCGCGAGGCTCATGCACTGTCACGTGAGTCTGAGACCTTTACTGACATAGAATCTCGTTTGAGCTCTCAGAGAGTTTGAACAACAGTTGCTTGCTCTCAGACCTCTGAAGAACGGGCAGCCTGTTTAACTGCTGATCGCGAGGCTCATGTCACGTGAGTCTGAGACTTTCACTGAGAGGGAATTTCGGTTGAGCTCTCAGAGATTTCGGTCAGGTGTTTCTTGGTCTCAAGCGTCCTCTGAATAATGGGAAGCACGATTAGCAGCTGATCGTGACCGACACTACAATGCCAGATTTATATATGAAAATGAAGATGGCCATCGACAAAAACTGCAAATAGCAAGAGAACACTATGAGTTAACCCGTCAGAGCACGGAAGATCATTTATTCGTTGAGAGAGAAAGAATAAGGGAAATACGGCATGAAGAAACTGCAGACCAACGCCAGTCAGGACTCAATTTTGATCGGCTCCGACATATACTCAATAGAAGGTAATCAAATTCGATGGAAGACTCCGAAATTGATATGGAAATTGATATGCTTCCATAGGGTCGTATTTTCATATTTTCGTATTACTCTAGAATTGATTACTTTTAATTTGCATGTATAGGAGGTATGCTAGTATGTTGTCAGTTTTGCAATGCTCTAAAATGGAGAAAAGAATCAAATGGAATGTGCTTTTTAGGTGAAAAACTGTTCATGTAAAATTTCCGTGAGTGAGTTCTTATAACCTCTGGGTTATAAAAACTTTACTAGATGGAGGCATGCTCAATCTAAGCATTTTTTAGATAATATCCGTTTTTAAAATAGTGCATTCCAAATGAAATCTTTTGGAGCCAAACAAATTACAGAAGGACCAATCATGCCAACTTTTAAGGTTCAAGGCCAAGTCTATCACCTTATTGGATCTTTGCTGCCCCAAAATATGCCAAGATCTTTTCAAATTTATTGCATATCAAATAACAATGAACAGGCCGGTATACGTAATCAAAACTTTCCTCAATCAAACGTCGATGTTATAACTGAAATTCAGAATATATTACACGAAATAAATCCGTACGTCAGACGCTTCAATGTCGCATTAGATTCCAGTCCACAAGACCAAAATAATTATTTCAAAGTTATGATAAAGGCTGACAGACGTCCTGCAGCAGAAGACCATGGAAGGTATAATGCGCCTGTTACAGATGAAGTAGCTGTCATTTTAGTTGATCAGGAATGCGATAGACGTGACATTGTGTTGCGCACTCACGTTGATCGTTTACAGCGTATTTGCGAAACACACCGAGCTTATGATGCCCTGCAATACCCAAAGTATATGTACAGTGTCGAGTGGTAAAAGCGGGGTTTGACACATGCCCACATTCTACTGTGGTTAGAAGAAAAAATCAGGCTAGTGACATAGATAACATAATAAGTGCTGAATTTCTTGATAAGAACGAAAATCCCCGATTATATGAGATTGTGAAGAATTACATGGTTGATGGACCATGTGGCACTTTGAACAGGAATTCTCCCTGTATGCATGAAGGTCATTGCTCTAAAAAGTATCCTCGAGCACTTTCAGCACAAACAATATCTGGGGAAAATGGATATCCACTGTATCGTCGAAGATCAACACAACAAGGCGGCTTCACAGCAAATTACAGGGTCAAGATATAGATTTGGATAATAGATTGGTGGTACATGGGTGGTACCGTATTCACCAGTATTATCCAGAACATTTGAAGTCGAAGTATGTAACAGTGTCCAAGCCATAAAATATATATGCAAATATGTGAACAAAGGCAGCAACCAAGCAATAGTGGGGTTTATAAATAATAACGATGAAGTTACTAGGTACCAGTCTGGCTGAGCTAATATATCGATATTAGGTCTTCTGAAGAAGCTTGCCGTATTTTAAGTTTTCTGATTCACGAAAGACATCCACCAGTTATGCATCTTGACGTACATCTCGAAGGTGGACGAAGGGTGTAATTGAACCCCAATAATGTGACGGAGCGTTTAGAAAATCCAAGACGAACCACACTGATTGCGTTCTTTCAACTTTGTGAAATAGATGCATTTGCCAAGACATTGTTATACAACAAAGTTCCTGCATATTATACGTATAGTCGTGTAATAAGCAACAAGGTAACCGCAGAAGACGCGTAACAGCTGTTCATAGGGAACCAGGTATTTTTAAAGAACATGTCATTGGTAGAGTTTATACCGTGCATCCAAATAACTTCGAGTTGCAGTCACTCATATTAATGTATCAATGAAAAGATTTGTAGTCACTTAACACCTGCTTAGAATATCTATCCTGTCAGAATAATCTTAAGTTATATCATAAAGTGTCTTTGGTCCTTTGAACACATTATTTTGGTCGACTGATACTAAACTGTCACTTGGTCGCACCAATTTAATTGTAAAGTACCAATGATAGGAGAATGTGCGTTGTGACCCCCAAGTTTGAGAAACGCTGACACAAAAGATTGAATTAGGTTGATTGAGGAAATTCATACATCTATGTGTGGTGCCATACATTTTGTTTGCAAATATTATTTATTTACGTTTGCATATAATTTGGCAAATTTGCTCAGGGTCATGAAATACAAATTTTTGATGAAACACCGCCGTCTCCGTCGCATTTTGAGTTGACTTGTCTGTCTTTGTGTACGTTATTTGTTATGTATTACTTTTTCGTTTACCTTGTCCGTATAAGATTTCGTTCCGTTTTCATCACAGTTCTAATTTTGTTATAATATTTTATCTTACACTGGCCATTATTTATGAAGGTTTTGTTAAGAATAATTTACTTTGGTAAGAATAATATTTGACAATGATATTTAAGAGCTCTTGTTATAAAATATTTTCACAAAACCTCTATCAGTTACATTGTATATTATGACAATACTCGATAGAAACTCGGTTTGTGCATATTATTGGTAGATCACAATATAACGATGTAATTTTCACAGAAAAGATTACTCGAATCATATAATAATATGTTATCTTATTAGCAGGAAGGTAAAGAATTAGAAGATATCTAAGGAGAAGGCAACAACACACAACACAAGAAATTTCCATTTATGATATAACTAGCTCGCAAAGCTACTGAATTAAAGGTATCATTTAAGTAAAAATTAAATAAAAATACACTTTGCAACGTTTCTTGATAATTTGCTTAAAGCGTGAAAGCGTTAAAACAAAGTCACATTCGAATTTAAAATATTAGATAATATTGTTCACAAAAATATTATATACCATGTCTGGTTAGAAAATTATCACAAGAAGCATCGACGCGATACATGCATAGATTGCTGGATTGACATCACTTCAGTAACACGACTCGCGTTTCAAAATTTAAGATAACATAAAACAGAATCAGATTATTTCAAATGGTACACTTTAATCCCTTTGGGAAATCGCTGTTCAAAATAGTAACATCACTATCATCCTGTCGTACAATTAGGTTTGACAGGGAAATTGTACACTATATTTAGCTGCATCATTTTTGAGGCACGCAGCTCATTTTACTTCCTACGTTTCCTAAGACATTTGTATTCTTTTATAGTTTGCAACAAGTATCAATACAATGCTTGCCATCACAAAGGCTATATCCTTCTTACTCACCGTTGCAATACAAAAATCGTATAAAGAAAGTTGCCAGGGAACTTGCTATCTTCATCATCGTCCTAGCGCTATCCAGCAAGTGGTATATAATACGGAAGTGATAATAAGCTATATAGAACGCACATTACTTCTAAAAATCAGTGGTACGCCACCCTCTGCATGGTAGTATTTTGTGAACTCAGTGTATATGTAGTAATTGTTCTACAAAATCACCTTTTATTTCATGAAACAAGCTCGACGCTGGGCACTACATATATTTGCACGCTTACCCAAACTCCACCCAAAATACCTCGAGTACATAACGATGATCCTATTACGCAATCGTGTTAGGAATACCGAAGTGCGGTGAGACCTGTATTTATCACTGAGGCTCGTCCTGGTTTTATGGCGTGACGACTAGTAAAATACTATTCAATGTATGACTATTATTTATCTTCGTAGTAAAATTTGTTATGTCTCTGTAACCACCGGCTAAGAACGTAATGTAATACATGAGAGTGTATAAGTCTGCTTTGAATACCTTATGGCAGTTATGGCCCAAACAGCTTGTTTTGTAATAAAAAGTTATTATTGACAAAAATAAATCTTATAAACTGTTACTTTTATACAAATTCCAAAGAAATAAATATTTATCGCATCAATAACGAAAATATCGTATTCTACCATTTAACTGCTTCATTTGAAGTTGCAAGAATTTCCTTTGTGAACAGGCAAATACCTTCCCAAATGAACATACTTCATGGCAAGCAATTGTTACGTCTACACGTAATAATTTTACTAAAGAAAATAAAAGAAACAAATTATAAAAATAATAATTTATTTTGTAAGGCCATTAAGTGGGTTCGCTACCCTAGTTTTATAACTAGCTTGCACTGATACGGACAGAATCTTACGCTCCTGCTATAAACGTCTCAGCTCGTAGACTCCTCGTAGCCGGTAGTCTGGTTAGCAGCAGAGCGGCTCCAGCCAAGCAGAAAGGGTGAACTTAAAACCCTGAAATCAGGTACGGGTGGACAATGAGTTATTGTCCGAACTTGCTCCGTGACTGCAGAAAGGCGGTAATTGCGAAGCTACTGATTCTGCCGAATTTTAATGTAGGAATCAGTGATCTAAGGTGCGGCAGTCACGGTTTATAGCAAAGCGGAAGGACTCACAATCTATGTACACAGAAAATTCTAGCATAAATTATAAAGCAAAAATGTAGGTACATTGAAAAGTCAAATAAATACGGTGAGATGAATTCTACGTAGATGATTATTATGATACAAATAGCACAATGTATGCAAAAGCACTAGTATAATTTAACAGGCGTAATTACGTTACAATATGTCTACAAAACCACTATATTTGCTTACAATCCGTTATAAAGATGTAAAAGCCAATAAAAGCACAACTTACCCGATCACGGGGTTATAAATCACCTAATATAATTTATTTAGACTTGCAATAGGCACTTTTCACAGAGTGGTAATTATAGCTAGGAGTATTTAGGTAAATACGGTTTTTAAAATCAATATTCGACAGATGATATATTGTCACTGAGCGTGCGTACAGCGGCCGACAGCTCAAGGCAGGAAGTGAAAGGCATCGGCGATCGGCGCGCGCGCCGGGCTGCCGAGCCCCGGCCACTAGACGCGAGTTTATCTATATCAAAAAGAATTATAAGCGGCTGTTTGTTTGTTGAAGTTGACTTTTGTAGTTATTATTGTAATTAATTTTACGAGGTACTACGTTAGGATTTATTGTTTAGGTTTAAGATTAGGTTAGGTTTAAGATGTTATGTTTAGTATCAATTTCATAGAATAATTTAATTTATATATGTAATGATAGGTTCGACTTGTAGATCGTAGCTCATGTGTATTTATAAGTTTTCTAATTACAGCAATGTAACAGTACCCCCCTTCCCAGATAAGGATTTTGCCTAGGTAGAAAAATCCGTAAAAGCTAACACCGAATTACACTATGAGGACTATGAAGACATTAACTTTAACTTAAGGTCTTTTATGTGCCAAGCTCCTATATTGCGACCATTCATGTCCTCCAACACGTAGACGAGTGGTGACCTTTTTTCGGCAACTCTGCACTTTTCGAATTTAGGGGCAAGTTTTTTACTAAAACGTGCACCTTTATCGCTTTGAAAGAAACAGCGCTTCCAAACAACGTCGCCTACGTTAAATTCGACATGTTTACGCCGGAAATTATAACGATCACACGATTTTTGATGATTGTGCCAAAGAGCAGCTTGTACTTTATTAAATATTCCAGCTAAGTGACCCAAATTCTCACCATATACATCACGAGGTAGGAACAAAATCTCATTACTGTTATCATTTTCAACATAATGTGAACCGCAAGTAACTAGCTCTCTTCCATGCACCAAGAAAGTAGGTGTGAAACCTGTAACCTCATTCACTGAATTATTTATAGCGAATTGGATTTTAGGTAAATTAAGGTCCCAACTTCTGTGGTCGTCATTAACGAAAGTCGATATAGATGTGATTATCGTCCTATTGTACCTCTCTACGTTATTAATTTGAGGGGTATATTTGGGAGTGAAATGCACGTTAGGAACCTTATATTTATTTAAGAGTGCTTCCATCTCACGTCCTGCAAATTGTGTTCCATTATCCATAATTATGGTTTGAGGAATCCCGTGTACTAGAAAGACGTTATCCTCAAGGTGCTTACAGACAGCAGCAGCGGTAGCTTGTCGCAGTGGGAATATTAGACAGTATTTAGAGAAGCAGCAGTTAACTACAAGAATGAAACTATTCTGCTTCCTGCTAATAGGTAAGGGACCAACAAGGTCTATGGAAAGTGTTTGAAATGGGCGAGAACAGTCTTTAGGACGGCCCATCTTTCCTAGAGTAGTATGAGCTGGATGCTTGTAGGCTAAGCACGTACAACATTCCCCAACAAATCTAACTACATCCGCATACATGCCTGGCCAGTAATATTTTAGAAGAAGGCGTTTATAGGTCTTAAATATTCCTAAATGCGCAGCTGTTGGTTCGGAGTGGTTGTCACTAATAACCCGGTCACGTAACTCCTGTGGGATGACTTCCTTCCAATCGAATTCAGAGGTCAGCCGATTTTTATTTTTCATATATCGATATAAAATATTTCCCTCAACTCTATAGTTAGGATAATTTGATTGGTAGTAAATACATCCGTTGAAGATATTTAGATACCAGGTATCTGTAGTAGTGGTAGGTGCTACTGTTGGAGTTCCCAGGGCATTAACTGGCACACATCTGGACAGGGCATCCGGTATAATATTATCCTTGCCTCGGCGGTGTTTGACTTCGAAGTCGAAAGCGGAAAGTCTCACACCCCAACGAGCGAGGCGACCGGTAGGGTTAGAGAGAGACAAAAACCATTTAAGCGCCGAATGGTCGGTATATACCGTAAAAATCTTACCGTTTATTGTTTGCGAGAGCATAGCGCCTACGCCGAAATTACTCGCGTCTGTATGAACATCAAAACTGTAATCAAAGTTAGGACAAGCTAGTACTGGTGCATTTACTAAATATGTCTTTAGGTCGTGAAAAGCTTTATCAGCTTCAGGAGTCCATTCAAAAGGAGGTGCCTTCTTTGCACTAGTGGTCAGTTTATTAAGTGGACCAGCTATCGTACTGAAATTCGGCACAAATCGTCTATACCAAGATGCAGTTCCTAGGAATCTTTTAACCTCCTTTTTAGTAGTGGGGATAGGAAAATTTAGAATGGCTTCAACCTTGGCAGGGTCAGTACGAAGACCATGTTCGTCGATAATATAGCCTAAATATCGTAAATCTTTTCTAAAAAATTGACACTTGGATAGATTTTACAGTGAGATTAGCATTTTTCAGTTTCTCTAGTACGCGACCTAATAGCGTGACGTGTTCCTGAAATGAGTTACTTATAATAACTATATCATCAAGATAGCAAAAGACCTTTAGTTCAAATTCAGGGCCAAACAGAGTGTCTACTAAACGCTGTTGAGTAGCCGGAGCGTTAGATAAGCCAAATGCAGTAACTTTGAACCTAAAGGTACCTCTTCCAGGCACATAAAAAGCGGTCTTTTCGCGATCACTTTCGCGAATCGGTATTTGCCAAAAGGCTTTGGACAGATCTATACTGGATAAAAACTTAGCATCTTTAAGGTTGTCTAGGATTTCCGACACGTAAGGCAAGTTATACGCATCCTTTTTAGTGACTGAATTTAATTTCCTGCTGTCTAAACAGAAGCGAGGTTTACCGTCTTTTTTATCCACAACAAGTACAGGGGATGACCATGGACTCTCACAAGGTTCCAATACGTCTAAGGCTAGCATTTCATCTACCTGATCGATAATTATTTTTTTCTTTTCTGGTGACATGCGATAATACCTTTGTCTAATAGGTGCCGCAGTACCGGTGTCTATTCGATGTTCAATGAGGTGGGTTCTCCCGAGACCCTTCAACTCGAATGAAACCTGTTCATACTGACTAACAATGTCGTTAAGCTGTGCTTTTTGAGAAGCATCAAGGCTAGCGTAGGGCTTTAACGATGTAAAAGTAGAGTTAGAAACTTCAAATAAACAAGGAGTGTCATGAGTGAGTAGTTTAATGTCTTTAATATTATTAGGGAATATCTCGAACTTAGTCCAGAAATCAATACCTAGAATAAGAGACGTTTTGATTTCTGGCACCACGTGAGCCTTGATGGTGACGCATCTACTATTAAAAACCATAGGCAAAAGTATGAAACCTATTGACTCCATAATTTGTCCACCAGCAGCAGTGATGGTTATTGATTCTGAATTATCAATTTGTAAAGAATATTTATGTAGGTGTAGGTGTAAGCCATTACCTACAATACTCACGGCAGACCCCGAGTCTAATAAACCGTAAATAGTTAAAGATTCATTTTTAATATTCACCTTAATATAGGGTCGAGGATCATTAGAAGGTATAAAGTCTTTGATTGCAGCAACAGTGTTGTAAGAGTTGAAAAATTTGTTAACAAAATTAAGCCAACTGTTCCACTCATTTTGGTCAAATTTCGATATGTTGCTACAATCTCTAATTAGTTTTTTGATTTAGTATCTTGAGAAGAACTATTACAGTTAGGACAGTCCGGGTAGCGGAAGTCCTTTCTTCCACATTTAAAACAAATAATAAATCTAGGTTCCTTACAATTCTTTAATGAATGCGTATTAGACCGACATCTGGGACAGTATACAGACTTATTAGTGTTAGTTTGCATCGCATCGACCTGTGAAGTATTAATCGCACTAATGTTACCGTTCTTGACGCTTTTGTAAGTTGTATAAGGTGTTCCAGTACTAGTAGTAGGTCTAGAATAAGCAAATTCCGGCGCTAAAGTATCGGCTGTTATTTTTGGGGGTTCTCTAAATTGTGAAACACGCGTCTGGTAGTTCTCAAAATTACGGCATATAGTGCGTAATTCCGCAATTGATGTAATTTCAGGTGAACAGGCCAAGGTATTGGCATAGCACGGTCTAATATTGTGTAGAAGTATCTCTAGTTTCTCTTCTTCACTAACTACCTTGGACAGTCTTGAAAACATACCTTCCATTATGGCAAAATAAATAATAATAGACTCTGATTCTCCCTGAGTACGTAAGCGTATTTCGTTCAATAGTCTATAGTCATAATCAAATTGCACAAAGTCCCTCTTAAGGAAAGTGACCAATTGTTCCCAAGTATTTATAGAACCACGAACGCTGCGGAACCAATGCAGAGCGTCACCTGTGAATATTTCTGTAGCAAAAGCCAAGACGCGATTAGGCTTTATTTCCCTAGCTTTTATGCGTTCGTCAACTTCTTGGATGAAAGCGCGGACACAGGACTTTCCATCATATTTTAATTTAGCTAATTCCGCGGCGATTCCGCGATCACAGCTGACCGAAATATTAGAAGTAGGTACGTCATCCGGTTCGCAACTAGTTTTCGTTGACGTAGGTGCTACGAAGGAGGCTATGTCATTATAGAAGGCTTGTAGCTTTTGTAAACAGTCCTTGTGATGAATCGCATCTTCCGATGTCACAGGTTGCATCCTATTAAGACGATGATATATATGGTGAGCAAGATTCTCAGATCTACAGAATAAATTTTTATCGTACTTAGTTTTTAGGGATAGTATGTTATTTTTTAATTTCAATAAGCTGTCTTTAGCACCTTTGATATCATCTTTAAACTCTAAATGAGATTCTAATATGTCTTCAGAAGGGAGACTTTTTACTTGTTTTATGATTTGTTTTCTAAGATCCTGAACATTATCAGCCGATACCTCACCTCTGATCTCAACTTCATATTCAAGCTCCGTTTTTTGTAGTGATAAATATTTAATTTGTTTGAACATAATTGTTATAATAGGACTCGAGTAGCTAATAACAAAGGTGAAAATAATCCAGTGTACTAATTTAAATTATGTACTTAAGTATGTTCGTTATCTGGTAAGTTGTGCAATTATTAAATTTAGAGCGTAGCAACTGAATGAATAATACTACAAAATAAAACAAAAACCAAGCCAAAAGGACAAAACAAAATACAGGAGAAATTACAAAGTTATCAATAGAGATAAAATGCAAAATCAGTAGAAAGTTAGGGAACTGATTGACCACTTAAAATTGTCCATTCCGTTACAAAATTAAACTAAAGTTAACGCTTTTGTTTCAATGTAGGCAAAGTAGTAGGTAGTCAGAGAAAAGAATAGACAATTTCGTTAAAATAAAAATATTTCAAATAATGTGTTGTTATTAACTGTTGACAATTTTATATACCTAATACTAATATAATAAAACCCAATAACAACGCATTATTCGACCAGAAACAAATATCGTTTCACAGGAACAACATAAAAAGAACCGTTAGACCGACACCATAGAAAACTACCTACAAAAAAAATCAGTGCAAGCCAGAAATCTGTCTAAGAACCACGATATGGGCGCCAATGTTACGTCTACACGTAATAATTTTACTAAAGAAAATAAAAGAAACAAATTATAAAAATAATAATTTATTTTGTAAGGCCGTTAAGTGGGTTCGCTACCCTAGTTTTATAACTAGCTTGCACTGATACGGACAGAATCTTACGCTCCTGCTATAAACGTCTCAGCTCGTAGACTCCTCGTAGCCGGTAGTCTGGTTAGCAGCAGAGCGGCTCCAGCCAAGCAGAAAGGGTGAACTTAAAACCCTGAAATCAGGTACGGGTGGACAATGAGTTATTGTCCGAACTTGCTCCGTGACTGCAGAAAGGCGGTAATTGCGAAGCTACTGATTCTGCCGAATTTTAATGTAGGAATCAGTGATCTAAGGTGCGGCAGTCACGGTTTATAGCAAAGCGGAAGGACTCACAATCTATGTACACAGAAAATTCTAGCATAAATTATAAAGCAAAAATGTAGGTACATTGAAAAGTCAAATAAATACGGTGAGATGAATTCTACGTAGATGATTATTATGATACAAATAGCACAATGTATGCAAAAGCACTAGTATAATTTAACAGGCGTAATTACGTTACAATATGTCTACAAAACCACTATATTTGCTTACAATCCGTTATAAAGATGTAAAAGCCAATAAAAGCACAACTTACCCGATCACGGGGTTATAAATCACCTAATATAATTTATTTAGACTTGCAATAGGCACTTTTCACAGAGTGGTAATTATAGCTAGGAGTATTTAGGTAAATACGGTTTTTAAAATCAATATTCGACAGATGATATATTGTCACTGAGCGTGCGTACAGCGGCCGACAGCTCAAGGCAGGAAGTGAAAGGCATCGGCGATCGGCGCGCGCGCCGGGCTGCCGAGCCCCGGCCACTAGACGCGAGTTTATCTATATCAAAAAGAATTATAAGCGGCTGTTTGTTTGTTGAAGTTGACTTTTGTAGTTATTATTGTAATTAATTTTACAAGGTACTACGTTAGGATTTATTGTTTAGGTTTAAGATTAGGTTAGGTTTAAGATGTTATGTTTAGTATCAATTTCATAGAATAATTTAATTTATATATGTAATGATAGGTTCGACTTGTAGATCGTAGCTCATGTGTATTTATAAGTTTTCTAATTACAGCAATGTAACACAATAATATTCATGAAAATACATATTTATTTACTGCCGTACGTTGTTAAATTTTCAATTAAAACTCTTGATTATTTTGTATCCGTCTTATCCAGTCCCAAGCTATCTAATATTCATTCGTCAACAAATCTTGCACAGCCATTGTGCTAAGCAGGAAGTAGGCCACGCGTACCAAGAAATGTTAAAGCTCTACTTAAGTCTTGAATAAGCCGCGTATATCTTGTTTGATTCACTGACAATTGCAGTGGCTGCTTAGTTAGTATAGATGTGTGGGTGTATTCTGTTTTAAATTGGAGTACATTACTAGTATTGTGGCTTGAAAAAGAAAATAAATAAATTTGCGTGGGTCTTACAACTATGCTATGTTTTATACATCATCGCGTGGGTCTAGTTAATCATAAAAGATTATGGGGCTAGATTGGGTACCAGCATAGTGAGGTATAATGAAGACATTTAAAATAATCGAGTATGTCAGTCATCTAATTCAAATACTAAATTATACTCGTACCTACTTCTTGTTGAATAAATTGATCTTTTATTGTTAAAGTTTTCAACGATCGGACACAAGGCAAACTTAATTATGAATATAATGTGCTGTAATATTATCGTTTAGACTTTTAGATATTCTTTATAAGAGCGTGTTATTTCTAGTTACCTCCAACTAAATTTATTGTGACAGTGAGACGTCCTAAAACTTTTTAAAATAAACTGGCTTCAGAAATGTAACTTTCTGTTTTTAGACTGAACTTATATTCTCAGAATATTTGTGTTCAAAGAAACTTTGAAGTAAAACCACATGACACCTAGACAGATTGATACATAGACACATAGAATTATGTATTACGTCTTAACACATCAGACATAAACTTCCAAGACACGTGTCGCTTCTATAGGTAAACAAATGATGTTCTAACGCGTAACAACGATCACTACACAGGGCACCTGAATTAATGACAATATTATGTGACTATATATAAACAAGTTGTCATGAGTAATATCTAAAAATGACTCCACTTTAAATTATATAAGTATACATAAATGTAGTTTATGTGGCTTATAATTTTGAAGAGGTTATGTTTAGTAGATTCTTGTTATTTTGATATGGATGGAACAGTTTGAGACTGGCACGCTTTTTATTTGAAGAACCTTTCTTTTATTCTAACTTTTATAATAATTTTGCAGCTATTGTGTCTTAGTATTGCTTTTACAATATAATGAAGACATACCGAAGACTTTGAAATAAACTAAATACATTGTCTCCTGTAAGTGTTTTCTTTGGAGGCAATCACTTATAATTTATTATATACTTTGAGTCACCTTTTCATTGCCTTATTTCTTGAACAGTAAAAAATTCAATCTAATTAATAGAAGATCAGATAGTATATTTGTTTTATATTTACAAGCCAAATTGAACATTACTTTATTTTTTTCACCCTATGGTAAAAATCTTACATGGTAAACAATAAAGGCATTCTATCTAATTTATAACATAAACCTCTTAAGCACACCATGATTTTGTTGTAACTATGTATTCGTAGCCACATACTCTTCGTTATAAGACGGAATTAGTCAGTGTTTGTCCCGAGTTAAGTTCAGTAAGCCGCAAATTGGGAGGCAAACGTTTAGCCTACTTGAAGCGATGCAGTAACCTGATGAGCAATTTACCTGTTATCTAATGTACACGTGAAGAGGGTTTTTGTATTGTACGTTAAAGGCAGGAAAGTTTTATAACGATTTATTTTGAACGTGTTTCTTTTATGATAAACCTCGCCATGACATTCATAATGTTCTCATCAAATACACCTTTCATGTAATACTTCTACTTCTGAAAACTTTGTGCTACAGTTTTATTATTGAGTGCAAAGCATTTAAAGATTGATTATAGATAAGTAAATAAGGAGTGATCCTTATTTAATCTTTTCTCTTAACTCTTACTTATCATAGAGATGAGTATAGTATAGCCCTCTCATGCATTACCTATTCATGGATTGGTTAATATATGTAAGTCGACAAAATATTAGTTACTCGTAAAATATCTTTATAGTATATTTTAAGAAAACTTTCTCACTAGAAATAAATTCTGTATTGTGAGGGTCTTTGAAAGCTTTCGAACAACGGGTGTAAAGGAAGGTGTCCTTTGCAAACGGGTTTGCGTGGGTTGACGATAATACTTTAATCGTATGAGAATTCTCTCTATTTCCTCCTTGGTCCATTATAATATACCCATATATTGAAATTAAACTACAGATTCCGGATTTTATCGCGATAATAATTATATTAGTTTGACTGAGATTACATTTAAACGGAATTATCCAGAAACATCATTTTGTTATTAATAACCGACGCTTCGAATTCTTTACAAAAGTCGTGGTCAAGGCAGACCTATGCCCATTTATTTATGTATTTTGTATATTTTAAGTACCTAAATGCCGATTTATTATCCGATAAGTGTAGGCGATATAAGAACTTCCTAGACACTGTTGGATTTAATCAGAATACCGTCCCTAGTTTGATTTCTATTCTGCTAAAATTAGACGTACATACCTACTACCGGACCACGTTAGTGACATTAGTCCAGTGACTGGTCATATATGCTGATGGTATTATTGTCGCGCTGGCGAATGCAAATAGGATATGTTTGGTGTAGCGAAGAATTCATATGAGTATTGATTTTTTTTTATATTTAATTGTGGTAAAGATAGAATAGGTACATACTAAGCCTGAAATAACACAAATCCCACGTCTGCATAAGTGAAAATAGTTCCGAGCAATTGGTGAGTTTTGAGTTCTTGTGACCAGTGGCCTATGCTACCATAAGCCTAAATTACAACGTTATGGTAGGCAGCCTATTCTAATGGCATCAAAGTTGTGTGGTTATGGATTAGAAGGTACAACGTGAAATCACCCGATTTTATTTCATAAGTGTCGTCAGAGGCATCTAAGGAATATACACGAAGCAAATAGTATCTTTAGCATACTATTTTATATGTAATAAAATATATAAAATAGTATCTCTAGCAAGCATAGTGGTAGGCTTATTAACAGCTCAGGAAGTCATGAAGCTATGATGAAACAAATAAGGAGAAACTTATGTCCAGCTGTGGACTTCGAACTGCTGGTATAATCCATCATAACGTTTTTTTCTTTTATATATCAATTGAATATGTCTCACGCTTAAGTTCCAGGGTTACTCATGATGCATTGGATGTGCCGAATTGTTAGAATATTATCAAAATACTTGCCACTATCTTATAAAAAGAATCTTGTGTTATAGAATGATTTTCGATCGACTTGTCTGTGGTTTATAGAATAGAACAATAAACGGTCCGTATTGTCGCCACAGCTATAATATTGTGTTTT